>JAADXX010000473.1:0-22755 GCA_023338025.1 Phytopythium oedochilum | reverse complement strand
TCCACGACGGCAACGGCCGGTGTGCTCGTTTGCTGGGCAATTTGGTCGCCAAGAAGCTCGGGTTCCCGTGTTTGCTGCGCGCGTCAGACAAGACGATCCAGGTCGGCGAGTTCTTGCAGCGCGCGGTGGTGACGATGGAGAGGCAGCGCTAAAACTTTGAATGTCTAGGTACACGTACATATTCAGTGGTACAGTGTACAGTACATGTGGAACACTATCGTTGATAGATCCTCACTTCAACTTTGTCCAACACCCCCAGATCACTGCTCCTCCTCCCGTTCTCGCGGTCCAATCGGCCCCGCCCATTCGCGATCTAGACTGGGAGGAAGAACGCGAGCAGAAGGAAGGAAGGAGACGCGACAGAAGTCGGATGAGCACGCGCGGCGGTCGCGGGGGCGGCGCAGGCAGAGGCCGCGGTCGAGGCGCGCGAGGCGGTGGGCGCGGAGGCGGCCGAAGTAACGGTGGCGGTCGTGGAGCTGGGCGTGGAGGATGGGGCCGAGGCGGAAGCGGACGTGGTTTTGGTGGTCGTGGTGGCGGCTATGGTGGTGGTTACGCACCACCACCACCACCTGCAGGGCCGCCAGCAGTGCAGCGTGGAGCGGCGGACAGTGCGTCGACCGTGCAGTTTATCCGCTCGGTGCTGCGTCGGTCAGCCAACCACCAACTAGAAAAGCGGATCAGTAGCGCCGAGCGCAGTTGGCTCAAGTGCTGGGAGGTGATTGCCACGCTGCCTCTGGACGCTGTGCGCACGCTGTTGTCGTCTCTGGCGGGGCTTCCATTCTCGGCGGCGGTCAGCGCACCGCCCTATGTCGGCTTGTAGTCAAGGAGTCGACAGACTTCTTGTGAAGCGAGGGCACTCGGATCCTGGAGGGGATGATGGCGCTATGGACGGCAATGATGCGGACCTGGAAGATGTGGAACTTGTGGAGCGCCTAGTCAAGGTGAGGATGCGTTGATCAGCGGTGTATAGCGATGGTTCAGAGTGCTAACAGTACAATTGTGGCACACCAGCGACTGCTAAAGTTCAGCTGGAATATGCAGACCGAGGATGTCAAGGAGAAACTCGTTGGCATGGTTGGCACAGCACTCGGACGTCTGGTGCTGACACTTCTAGCGCATCGGAGCGTTCTCCCGCGGCTAACTGCGCTGATCGAAGAGTTGGAAAAACCATGGGCGATCAAGACTACGCTTTCATTCGCACGCAACGCTGCAGGGAACAACAGCAGGTCTACTGAACAAGGGCCGCAGGATTGGCGAGATGCAACAATCGGATGGCTCTCCAATTACAGGCACTTCCAGCCGTTGCTGTTGCCCAAGATGCGCGAAGTGCGCGAGACGGAAGGCCGTGTGTTTGCTTCCCCAGAGGAGTACTTCGAGACGATTCTGAAGTTGTGGGTCGGCATGACTTTCGTTGAGGGAAACAATGCACTGCTACCTCATTGCACGTTCAAGAACCAAGACAAGATTTGCGACCAGCCTCTGTGGCCGCTTCCGAGACACGATCACTCTGTCACGTGCCGAGACTCGCAGTGCGGTCGACCGGCGACGTTTGTATGCGTAAATCGCTACCACAACATTGGGTATTGCTCGAGCTGCGCGGGAAAGATCCAGCAGCGACTGTGTGGGCCGCCATCCAACAGCGCATCAACTCACATCTACAACGGCACAATTGCAAGCGTTCGCCACGACGTCACCATTTCGCTGGAGCACATTCAATCGCGCCGACCGCCGTTGAAGGCGATTCACTGGCGCACTACAAAGCGATTGGCTTCGCCGAACTTGGTGGGAGTTGTACCAGTTGCGAGTCGTGATGCGTCTCTGCGAGAGCGACCAAGTGTACTGGGGTCAGATCGTGTTTCAAGGCCAAAGCTTTGACGAGTTCAAGGCGCGCGAGCGCGGACGCATGACGTTCCGGCTTCTGGAGTACCGCGACGAGCCAGGTAATACTTTGATGTCCAAGAACCCACGGCTGGGTGATGCGGTGGTGGTGATCGACTGCCAGACCTTCGTACCAGAGTTCGTCCCGGTGCTGAAGGCTCTGGAAATGCAGAGGCAAATGCCCGTGCCGTTCAAGAACGGCATGTTGCTCAATCTGTGTTCAAGCCCCGATGCACACGAGGCATCGAGTGGCTCTGAGTCGAACAATGACGACAGTAGCATCGAGCTCGACGGACGGACAGACGTGGGCGATATGACCTCACGGTTCAGCTCGGCAGGAGAGCTCGTGCGCCACATGATTTTTGTGAGTGCTCTCGCGCCAGTTATCGATATTCGCCGAGACACAGGTTTACGCAACCGTTTGGAGCGGTCGTTGGTGACACTTGTTCAGTCGGCGACGCTGGATGCTGGACAACTCACCAACTTTGTCGAGGCGCTGATCCACCCAGTGCACTGCACTCAGGGTCCTCCGGGCACTGGGAAATCGTACTTGGGTGTCGTGATCGTTCGTGCCCTACTCATGATCCGGGACCTGTGGAATCAGAAGAGCAGAGAGGTCGGTGATCCTCCGATCCTCGTCTTATCGTACAAGAACCACGCGATCGACGAGTTTCTGCTCGACTTGCTTCACTCAGAGCCGACGTTGAATCACAACCAAATGCGCTTTAGGCGCTACAACAGTGCGGGCGGCTTTCAACGACTTGTTCGGATTGGCGGAGGCTGCAACGAACAAGAGCTGGTGCAGTACGCGGAGCGCAACACGGCACACAACGATCCGGCGGTGCGCGCTGTGTCCAAAGAGATTGAAGCAGACCAGAGTATGCTGGAGGATTGGCAACTGCTCCGTGACAGCCTCTTGCCGATACTGGAGACGTATAACGATCTGATTGCCGCACCTGAAGCACCGATCTCAAACGAGCTTCGCAAGAGTATCATCAAGGTGATGCCCGTCGTATCGAGCGTAGTTGCGAAGTTGATGGGGCTTCGCAAGTTTGTGCGACGATGCACGGACGAGAATGAAGCGCCAGCTAGCGAGCACGATTCTTCAGACTCAGACGATGTCTCTTCGCCAGAAATGCGCAGCGATTTGCTGAAAGAGCTACTTACCGAGTCGCACGCGTTGACAAACAACAGTTTCAAGGCGCTCTTCAACGGCATCTGTCACTACGACATGGGCATGGATGTGTCCGAGGTTTTGTATCAGTGGCTCATTGGCTTTCATCCGCTCCCACCGTGCGGACTGGACACTTGCTCCAGCGTTTGCCGCGGAGATTCTCGCTTTTGCAACGACCACGCGTGCACTTATGGTATCGACGGCGCGATCTGCGGGGAGCAAGTGATGCATGACCGACTGTTTTGTGCTATTCACAATTGCTCAAGTGAGCAACAGTGCAAGGCAGCCAAGATGCTCGAAAGTCGATTCTGCGAGGAGCACTCGTGCAAGTTCGCATTGTGCTCCGGCGAAGCAGTGCGGAAGCGGATGTACTGCCAGTTACACCTATGCTCGGCCGAGAAGTGCAAGTAGCCCAAGGTCAACGACAGGCAGGATTTTTGCGGAGAGCACGCGTGCTTTGTCTGTCTGCGCGATGGAAAAGTGGCGCTTTTAGCTGCCGATCCGCCTCCAAGGAACTCTTGCGATCAACACCCTTTGTGCTGGGGCATGAATAGCTTGGAGATGTGCCTTCAGTCGGTACCCCCGGGCCAGTCGTACTGTGAAGACCACAAAGAGGAACTTTACTGCAAGTGGAAAACTGGCGACGGGAAGAAGTGCTTGGAGATCGCGACTGAAAGTCAGTACTGCCAGGATCACGACAAGATCATGGCGGCTACTAGACTCCAGAAGAAGGTGTTGTTCGATGGGAGCAGTACGCAATGCACTGCGCTGACCAAAAAAGGCCGCCAATGCCGCGGTAAGAGAGTATCCGGGACGGAAGTGTGCGTCGATCATAGTGGCAAAGAATGGTCTCGCGTGTCAAACTCCGCTTCCACTGCGCCAACAATTCCTCCGCCACCACAGCCAAAGATGGACGAGAAGCCTGACTTTTCCAAGTCGGACGCGCTCGAGATGTTGCCATAGGGTAGTGCTACAGAAGAACCACCCACAACGGCGACTGACGTCGAAGAAAGCTCACATACTGAGCTGGGCGAACGAGAATCGACTGGTGGCGAACCGAGCGAGTCCAAGATTAATGACGGCGAGGCAGAACCGGACGACGAGATGCCTTCGGACAGCGAGGAGGACTCTGCTATTGATGGAGCATACTACGATAACACCGATGAGGTCGAGGAGCCAGACCATCTGCAGCACTTGCTCGAGGTGTTTGAGGTCGAAGAGGCAGAGATGTCAGCATCCGAGTCAGAAGACGAGGGTCCAGACGAGAAAAAGTATGCTCCCATGGACGAGTCGAGTCATGAAGTCGTTCTTCCTTGCGACTGGCATTGGGATATGGCACTTTCTGATCGCCGGCGTGTCGTCCTGGATGCATTGGACTCGTGGGGTGACATGAACGGATTCGTCCAAGCGACGCTCGCAGAGGACATCAAAATGTTGAAGCGCAAACTGCATCAAGAGACGCTTCGAGCTAGTGCGCGGGTGTACGAGGGCAAGGCGACCATCGGTGGTACCATCACGGGCTGCGTCGCTCGGTTGGAAGCCATTCGAATGACCAATCCGTTTGCTATTCTCGTCGAAGAGGCATCGGAAGTCATGGAGCCGCTTCTCTTTTCGTGCTTCAGCTCATCGACTGTCAAGCTTGAGATGATCGGTGATCACTTGCAATTGCAACCGTCGGTGATGAACCGGATCGACTTTGAGCCCGTCAACAAGATCAACATATCCATGTTCGAGCGGCTGATTTGCGCGCCTCCCGGTAGTGACGCACCATCGTCGGTGCTGTCGATCCAGCGACGGATGCGCAAGAGCATATGTGACCTGACTCGCGGGTTCTACAGCGAGATTACAACGATCGAAGACCACGCTGTCTGCCGAACGAAGGTTATTGGAGGCGCTAACAAGAAGGCTCTCTCCTCTTCGTTGCTGCCCATGTGTGAAGGCCAAGGGCGAGAAGTCCCGGGTATACTACCGCATGTGTTATTTTGGACACACAAGGGGGCCGAGCAGCGCGCGACTGTCGGCTTGTCGCGGATTAACCCTGCGGAAGCGCACATGACCTGCAGCTTGGTCAAGTTCATCGTTGGGTGCGGTGTCCCGCCAAAGTCTATCGCGGTGCTGACTCCGTACAAAGGTCAGTTGATGCTACTCCGCAAGCTCCTGATGAGCGACTACAAATTGAGCGTTCGAGTGAACGACCACGGAGTTCAGCGTACTGTTCCAGCATGCACTGTGTCGACGGTCGATCGCTTCCAAGGTGACGAGGCGGATGTGGTTCTGATCTCGCTTGTGATCGACGGCAAGTCTCGCACACCTTTTGTGAAGCTGCAGAACCGTATGATAGTTTTGCTGAGCCGCGCGCGACTTGGGATGTACATCGTGGGGAACAAGGACTACTTTGGAGAGACTCGCCATTGGCAGCTGACGCTTGATGCGCTTGAGCGCGGTGCAGAGTCAGACAACGACGATTCGAGCCCAAGCTGTCAAGTGTTTCGTGGCCGTCGCATTGGGACTGCATTGCCGATTTGCTGCCCAATGCATCGAGACAGCACGGCGTCGGCAACAAGCTACAAGGGGCTGAAACTCGGGTTCTGTTCGGTTGTTTGTGTGGACACGCTCCGATGTTCGCATTCTTGTGGGCTGAAGTGCCACTTCCCCAACTTGGCGAAGCACAACGAGCATTGCACTGTGATGGTCGATTCGCTATGCTCGCGTCATCCACGCTAGCTAACGTGCGAGACTGTTACAAGCGCCGCGAACGTGTACCCGATTGATACGGCCCTGGAAAAGTACCCGTGCCCCGTCAAGGTGGACGAGACGCTGCCTTGCGGCCACTCGATTAGGTTGCCGTGTCACGCATACCGTTCGATTGAGGAGAAACGCTCCGGGTGGCCGCTGTGCACCCTACCAGCTATCGCGCCGTATATTTATCCAGTGTGCAAGCACTTGCTGGAGTGTTCTTGTGCAGACTTCGAGCGGTACACGAACGGCAGCGCGCCTCCATGTGTGGAGAAGGGCGAGTACTGTCCTCCATGCGAGCACTCGGTTACGTTGCCGTGCCATGTTCGTCAAGAGCACGATGCTGGTACGCGAGCGCATGTGTGCAAGAAGAAAGTGACGGTCAATCTTCCGCGTTGTGGTCACTCGGCAACAGTGCAATGTCCCATTGCGATGCAGTTCGCGGCGTGGAAAGGACAAGCTTGCCTGACGAGGAGCACTGTCAGTGAAGGAGTCGTCTACGGGCCGAAGGACTACACATGCAAGGAAATGGTCCGGTTTGTGCGCGCATGTGGGCATACGGAGCGCGTGACGTGTGAACGTGCGTTTGAACTGGCTGCGAATCCGTCGCGATGCCTTGAGGATGTGATCGTTGTGAACCCAGAGTGCGGCCACGAGTGTGCGGTGAAATGCTATGACCGGGATATTGCCAACGTCAGTGGAACCTCTGCGAGCGTGATTACAAGTGCAGTATCTGTCGTGAAGGAAAACGATCCGAGCAACTACTTTGACTATGGGCTGACGTTGCAGTGCTCGAAGGAAGTGACGCTGGAGCGTGCCTGCGGGCACACGGAGAAGGTGAAATGCACTGATGCGCGACGGCTCGCTACTGTGTGCGCGGAAGTCGTAGCAGCAAAGTTGCCCTCGTGCGTCCACTCCATTCGACTTCCGTGTAATTTGATGCCAGTATTGAACCAGTGGCAGCCGTGGGGCGGACCAGGCAATCTCGACGTAAGCCAGCAGCAAGCTGTTGATCGGCTGCAGCAAGATAACGTCGTGACGGACGATTGTCCGGTGCCAACTCTGCCTCCACAGCTCTTGAAGAAGTTCCTGACAGTATGTCGAGCCCCGATTCGATTTCAGCGACGCACAACATGCGACCACGAGGTTGAGCTCAAGTGCGACGATGCGTTCCGCGTGCTTGACGGCTCAAGACGACTACCCGACTGCGTCGTGCGCGTTCGAAAGACGCTTGGGTGTGGTCACGACATGGTTGCGGACTGCTTCAAGCAGTCGTGGCTGCAACAATGCGACCAGGTTGTCGATTGTCCGTGCTGGAACGCTGTCGTGTGCGGCAATTCGATCACGAGGAAGTGCAGTGCTCGCGGTCCAGTCGTGTGCGATAAAAAGACGGAATGGGTGTGCGCAAAAGGCCACGCGTTCATGCTGGCGCTGTGCACGAAAGGAACGCCTTCGGACTGCCCAACGTGCTCCAAGTCCGGCCTCGATAGACAAGTTGCCATGCTAAAAACTTGGCAAACACATCCACCCGAGCGTTTAGATTTGATGGACTCTGACTCGCAGCTTTTTGCGAACGTGGACGGGGTGACGTCGGTTGAACCGACTCGAGAAAACCAGAAGTTGTTCCTGGGTCGCAAACTGAAGCTTCTAGCGCGACTCCAAAGCAATTTTGACTCCAACAAGCCGTGGACTCGGCCTGTGTTCGAGTTGCAAAGCACACTTTGCTTTTTCGAGCAGGGTAAAAGAAAGGCCGGTGTGCAACTCGAGAAGTTCGACCCATGTCAGTTTAGCAGCGCTAGCACAATGATGGGCGTGGAGGTCTACGAGGCGACCCAAGAGAACGTCAACAGGGTGTGTGGGGCCAACAAGAGTTCAACGCTTGTGATGGCGCGACTGTGCACCCTCCAGATCCTGTTCAACCCAACCGACGTGCCACACAAGAAGGGGCAGAAACAGAAATTTCATGCGAGTATGCAGTCGTGGGTCGCCATCCAGCAGAAGCACGGTTTTGACTGCGTGTATCGGAGTGCGGCGAGAGGCACGGGCGGGACATTGACGGTGTGGCAGCCGTTTGCCCTGTATCCAACACACCGCGTGGAATTGACGGCGGTGAATCGCTCCAGCTTCTTGGCACAGCTTCCGGCGACGAGTCAGCTCCATCCGCCAACACCCATTACATTCACGCTACCGAGCAGCGATGGTAACGACGAAATCGCCAGCGTATCCAACGTCAAAGCTCAGCTTCTGGACGCGGATCGAGACATGCTGCAGCGACTCGCTGGAGCACTGAGCCCGTTGTACGAGAAACTGGACATCTCGTACCCATGGGACGGGAAAACATTGGCGATCGGTGGTTCTCAAACCGTGACCAAGGTGGAGAAGATGCTGGCAGCAAAACTGAACTTTGTGCCTGCTGAGATCGCCGGAGGCAGCGCAGTAAAAACTCGAAAGCCACTTGGCGGTATCAGCTACCTGAAGAATGTAGCGAAGAGCGCCTCCTTGGCTGAAACCGATCTGTTCATGGCGCTGGAACTCCTGTCTATTCGCAAGCAAGACGCAACAGATGCACGAGACAAGCTTGAAGAGTACGTTCAATCGTGCACCAGCTCCGGAAAGCTCGCACATCCGCTCGTGGTTTTGGCAATGGTGCGCCTCAACAGCCATAAAGGCACCGCCAACTCGGCTACAGAAACCGAGCGCAAGCTATTGAAGCTGTTTTGCCGCTTGTACCCTGACGCAAAGACGTCTTGGCTCACCAAGTCGGAGAAGACACTTGCTGGCGAAGGTAGTGGCAGTGGAAGTGGCAGTGGCAACCCTAACTTGTCAGCGACCCATGGTGCTGGGTTTTCAAGTGTCGAGGACAAGTGGGAGGCGATGAAGAGTGAGTACGGCTGTCATTCGGACGCCATGGACGACCTCCTCAAGCTCGTAGGTCTGCGCAAGGTGAAGGAGGACGCGGTCAACTTGTTCAAGAAAGCGATTGCATTCCAGCAAATGCTGGTAGAGAAGCGCAAGAAGAACGTCATGGCGCTCAACTATTGCTTCCTCGGGGACCCTGGCACCGGCAAAACAACAGTCGCTCGGCTATTCGCGAGGATCCTTCAAGACTCGGGTGCCCGACCTAAGAACACGTTTGTCGAGTGCACAGCGCAGAAGCTGAAGGACGACGGCCCCGACGAGTTCCGGAAGAAGATTCAGCAGGCAACGGGTGGCGTCCTCTTCATCGACGAAGCGTACGAGTTGGACCCTTTGGGCGACTTCAAGGGGAAGCCCATTGTTGCGGAGTTGCTGACGGCTGCGGAAGATAAGCGCGGCGAGTTGTCGATCATTTTGGCCGGGTACGAGGATGATATCCAGAAAAAGTTGTACGCGTACAACGATGGGCTACCTTCTCGCTTTACGGACGTGACGTTCGAGGACTTTGACGCCAAGGAGCTCGAGACGGTGTGGTCCGGGCTAGCTGAGGATCGTGGCTGGGAGTTTGAGCTGCAGAGCGCGACGGTTGCGTGCCGACGACTTGGGAAAGCGTCCGGGCAGAAGGGATTTGGTAATGCCCGTGCTGTTCGCAAGATGTTCGAGAAGGCGGTCAAGGCGGCCATAGCGCGCGATGACTTTGACCGCGACATGACGTTCACGACCGCCGACTTGATTGGCGAGCAGCCGCCGCGAAACCCAAAGCTGCGCGCCGTGCTCGACGAGGTGAACGATCGGATTGGGTGGGGCCGGATCAAAGAAGAGCTCTCCAAGCTGGTGCGCATCAGCGACGAGAACTACGCGCGCGAGCTGCAGGGCATCGACACGGTCTCACTATCGCTGAATCGCCTGTTCTTGGGGAACCCCGGCACGGGCAAGACGACATGTGCGTCGTATTATGGCCGCGTGCTGAAGGCGCTCGACTTTTTGTCGAATGGCGAGGTAGTGAAAAAGACGGCGGGCGACTTTATCGGCGGTCATGTTGGCCAATCGCAGACCAAGACGGCGCAGATTCTCGACATGGCACGCGGCAAAGTGTTGGTTATCGACGAGGCGTACAATCTCAACGATGATATGTACGGCAAGCAGGTGCTGGATGTGCTGGTCGAGAAGGTCCAAGGGACGGAGAGCGACGACATCGCCGTCGTGCTTATCGGCTACGAGCACGAGATGACGGAAATGTTGCGCACGCAGAACCCAGGGCTGCGTCGCCGCTTTCCGCCCGAGTATGCATTTCACTTTGATGACTATTCGGAGCACGAGCTGCTCGAGATCCTCGAGTGGAACTGCGCCAAGAAGAGCGTGACCTGTCCGCTTGAAGTGGCAGAAGTCATGCTGAACGAACTGGCAAAGCAGAAGTCGCAGGCCAACTTTGGCAACGCTGGCACAGTCGAGCAGCTGCTCAAGCACGCGATGGCAAGCGCAGTCGGACGCCCCATGGTTAACGGTAAGACGGTGTTAGCTCTTGACGATGTCGGCGGTGGCGAGAACCCCGACGAGCGTCCAGACCCTTTGGACGCGCTCAAGAACCTGTACCGCGTCGACAACATCCGCGAACAGCTCATGCGGCTCCGGAACGAGATGCTGGTCGCGCAGCGAGAAGGATCGGACCTGCCAGAGGTCGGCCACTTCGTGTTTCGCGGGTCGCCAGGCACGGGCAAGACGACAGTGGCGCGTGTTATGGCACAGGTGCTGCATGAGATGGGTGCGCTGGCGACAAACAAGCTGGTGGAGACGTCGGGGCTCGAGCTGACGGGCGAATACGTCGGTAAAACCAAGAAGAAGATGATCGAAAAGCTTGGCCAAGCGCGAGGCGGCTTGCTGTTTATTGACGAGGCCTACGAGCTTGGCAAGGGCATGTACGGCGAGGAAGCCATGACGACACTAGTTGCGGCGTTGACTGACCCGACGTACCGCGGGCTTGTCGTGGTGATCGCGGGATACCCGAGCGACATCAACGTGATGCTGGATCGCAATGCTGGTCTGAAGAGCCGCTTTACTCGGTACATTGACTTTGAAGATTGGACGGTCGAGGATGCTATCAAGTTCGTGCGCGACAAGGCCGACAAGGAGAACTTTGAGGTGGCGCCAGGGGTGGTCGAAGAGCTGCGGCGCACGTTTACGGCGCTCAAGGAGCTCGACGGGTTTGGCAACGGCCGCGACGCGATTCGCATGTGGAAGGAGCTGGTGCAGTGCCGAGCTCAGCGCATCGTCTCCACGGACGAGACCGAGCCGACGATTACGGTGGAGGACGTCGAGGTGGCCGGCAAGACCGTGCTTGCTGGCCGTCGCCCGCCATCCGCGCCGCTGCTCTCGCTGTCATCAAGCAGTGCGTTTGACCCATCAATGCTTCAGATGGACCAGACGCAGAGTCAGAGCCCAGTCACGATCGAAGCCGAGTCGGAGGTCGAGCAAGCGAGTCAAGAAGACGCGCAGGCGGAGCCGGAGCAAGAGCAGCACGACGCTGAGCAAGAGGACGCGCTGCGCGACCCAGACGTGTCGGACGAGGTCTGGGCCGAGCTCGAGAGCGCCAAGAAGGAGCACGCGGCGCACGTGGCCGAGCTCAAGCGCCTGCGCGATGCCGCCGAGCGCGAGGAGGAGCGGCGCAAGGCGCAGGCCAAGCTCGACGAGGAGCGGCGCCAGGCGGCCGCCCTGCAGGCGCGCATCCGCCAGATCTGCCCCTGCCCTGCCGGCTTTGAGTGGTACAAGCAGGGCGGCGGCTGGCGCTGCAGCGGCGGCAGCCACTTCGTCTCGGACGCGCAGCTCGAGCGCAACTTCACGCGCTGAGTCCTCTGCGACGTGGTGGCCATTGTTGCGGAGTCGCTGACGGCTGCGGAAGGCAAGCGCGCCGAGTTATCGATCGCTTTGGCCTATGAGTCGACAAAAAGTTGCATTGGAACGCGTTCGTTTCTCTGGTCTAGAGCTTGCGGGCTTGTTGCCAGCAGGCTGAAACACTCTGTCCACCGCGCGCACGCACCGCTTGTCGTAGTCGGCGGCGTTCACGTCGGCTCCGTGCTCGCGCGGGCGGCGCATCGCGTCCAGATTCCCCTCCGACGCCGCCCAGAACATGGCCGTCGAGCGCGAGAAGAGTCCGATGCTCGCATGTGCCGCCGCCAGCTCGCCCAAGAGCTGCTGCGCCGCATTCTCGCCCGCCATCGCGCCGTCTTCGCCGCTGCTGCTGCTGCTGCTGCATCTAGTGCTAGCTCGTCTCCGACCACGCCAGGCGAATTTTTGTAGTGTGGTGAACACCAAATACAACCCGAAAGGAATTACCAATTTCGAATTCTCAGCCAATGAGATGCAAGGAATCGTACGATTCCTCGCGTTTTCATTAGCCAAGAAAATGGATACAGATAGGTTTTGGCCAATGAGAATTCGGATTCTCGGCCAATGAGATGCAAGGAATCGTACGATTCCTCGCGTTTTCATTAACCAAGAAAATGGATACAGATAGGTTTTGGCTAATGAGAATTCGGATTCTCGGCCATTGGCCGAGAAAATGGATACAGTTAGGTTACTTATCGTATACAAACATCAAGTAAAATAGATTACTTCCTATCAAAAATCAAATCGATTTGATTTTTGATAGCTAACTACACAAATTGATGTGATTGGCTCACACAAAATTTTGGTAAAATACGTTATGAACACTGTTCCGGAACAGTGACATTCGGTTACTTTCAGATGATCGTTTTGGACGATCCCAGAGGTCGGGCGGCAGCGTCAGCGCAGTCGTGACGCCGTACTCGGTCCCTGCTGGAAACAACTCCAAGCAACTCAACTGGTCGCACCGGTTGCCGCAGCGGTCGTCAACGCTGCAGTTGCAGTCGTCACAGAAGATACTCGTCGTTGCGTTGCTGCACAGTCCGTGCAGGCACGTGCATCTGCAAAGGTTGCCGAGCTCGTCGCGGAACGTCACGCCGCTCGGGTCCAAGCACGACAATAGACGGCCAACGCCAGCAGCCCACGGAGCAGGCGTCGCCGCTCTTTCCGCCGACACGACCGTCACCGCTACGACCCTCGTCGTCGTCATCATCGTCGTCGTCGCCATCAATAACGACGACAACGCCGCCGCGCAAGCTTGACGCAGCAAGCGCTGCAGACTCGGGCGCCCGCGTCGACAGCGCGGTGTAGCCGCCGACGGCAGCGCTGTCAACAGCCAGTCGGTAATCCGAAGCTGGCGGTGGTGAGCCATGGGCAGAGTAGTACCGGCCAGTGTTGCTACGCGATGAGTCGACATGGTCACGCCACAATCAACCACAATCAAACGCACCGCTCCGGGACAAGACGTTGCCGGGGACGTTGCGTTCGACAGGCATGTCGAGTCCGAGAGCTTTGCACCGCAGAGACGGGGCGTCCTAACAGCCGCTCGCCATATTTTGAAATGGAGAGTCGTTGATGCGTTGTCGCTGTCGGTGCGTTGGCACCGCCACGGCGCGGCCCATTCAGCAACCGGACGCGGCTACCACGAATGGCGCAGGTGCTGCGCCTCCGTAAAAAAACATTGACGCGCAGGAGCAGCTGTTCTCGCCCGTGCAGGACCTGGCGCAGCTCATTGCGTCGCTCGAGCCTCGGCGCGGCAGCAAGTCTGCTTTGCAGCTGTGCTTCCTGCGCGGGGACCACTTCACGACCGGTATGTACGTCCTGAAGACCTTTTCTACGGGGATCACAACGCCCAGGTACTGTCGAGCGGTGAAGAGAGGCTTCTCGTCTAGATAGCTACCGGGATCCGCTGCAGGAGGGCGCTCTAGGCCTCTAGAGTCGCCGCACACTGCCTATCGTCCGATCTCTCTGCTGCCTTTCGGCGTGAAATCGGTCATGGAGCACGGCACATCATCATACATAGACGAGCGAACAGCGAGCAGCCCAGCGGACCGCGACACGCAGCACGCGGACGCGGACGCGATCGTCGTGACGCTCGACGGAGAGCTTTGCAGCGGGCTTGCGCCAGCGACGAGTCGACCGTCCACCGTGACGCCGCTGTCACCGCCAGCGAAGAGGCAGCTTACTTGCAAGAAGGCGGTGGCAGCAGCTGACGCGAATGCCGACTCCTCTAGCACGGCGACAAGAGTATGGTCTGCTGCTCGCGGTGCAGACTGATCAGCGAGTCGCTGACAGGGACTACATCTCTGACGCTCTCACATTGCTTTGCAATTGCATCACTAATGCGCGCGCGTGCGCTGGGTGCCCCAGCCATGGAACGAGCCGAACGCGCAGCAGCCAACAATATTGATAAGGTCGCTTCTGGGACTGTCCAAAACGATCATCTGAAAGTAACCGTATGTCACTGGTCCGGAACAGCGTTCATAACCTACCCGTATATTACCGAAATTTTGTGTGAATAAGTGTTTAAAACAATTTGAGTCACCTTTCGAAGATATTTTCCGATTTGAGTCACCTTTCGAAATTTTCCTTTTATTTAATCTAATGGCATTTGCAAAAGTTTAATTTAGATTAGGGCAGCCAATGACAAGGTGATAAGCAACCAGTACTGTGGCTTGCGAACTGATCCATTATGGTCCAATTCATGATTGTTTTCTGTCGAAGATACCACACTTTGAACACAGTTACTCATGTTTCCGCAGAACCGTGCGAGATGGTCTTTTACAAGCCATTCCATTTCAAATAACTGAGATTTGAATAATTTACAAAGTAACCTCGTTCGCAAAAGGGTTAGCTATTGATTTAGGGTGCGTTTAGTGTTGAGATTTGATCAATTAAATAATAATAAAATCGGTCGTTGGCGACGCTGGGCGACCAGTGTGGCCTCGGGGATACCTCGAGAAGGACAAGCTCGTGCCGTGGAGGGTGGAGAAGCTGGTCAAGGACGTCGCAAAGGTCGTGGATGTCGCGTGCGGGTACACGCACACGGTCGCGCTCGCTAGTAGCGGAGACGTCGACTTGTGGGGGCTCGGCGAGTACACACAGCTGTGCCGCGGCATGATGTACCAGCCTGTTTCCGAGCGCATCGACTGTGGCGAGGTGCTGTCCCCCCCGGACTGCTTCTTCAGCGTCTACTGCGGCGCATTGCACTCGGTTGCGATGTCGGCGAAGCGCGTGCTCTTGACGTGGAGACTGAACGCGAAGGGTGTTAATTAAAATCTGTTGCATTGACCCATGGAAACCTGTTGCATTCCAAAATAGAATGAGGCCCTGTTGAAGGGCATGAAAAGGTGTTGCTCTAAAAATGCAGCGTAGGAATGAGCGATAGTCATTGCGGCAAGCCACAACTGCAGCAGCATGGAGATCAATGAAGCGTTGGTCCACCCATCCATCCTTCATGAAGTCACACAGGTCACCGTCGTCCATGAACCTGTCCTACAACTATGTGGCAGCCTTTGTGACCTCGTGTGGTCCACCTCATGACACCAACGATCAATCCCACCCGATGCAAACCAAGCTTTTCAAGAACTGAAAGCAGCGTTCGATTGCGTCGCGACGGTGGAGTCGGCAGCAGGCGAGGAGCCTTACCGTGTCGAGAACGTCCCAATTCCCAGTCGTTGGGTGAAGCACTACAAGCTCAGTACTGCCGATCACAGCCTTCGTGATCACAACTTCGTCGCCCTCGTCGTCAACTTCGGTCAAGGACAAGTGACGAGCGCCCACTTTGAGACCTGCGCTGCCGTGACATATGGTTCTTTGACAAGAACCAAAAGGTATGTGAGTATACTATGGTTGCTGGTGATGCCATTTATTTGCCTGCAGGCTGCATTCTCAGAGTGACTACACTAAGCAATGGCGCCAAATTAATTGGCGAGACGACGATCACCCCGGCTTCGATCGCGATGTCAGGCTGAAGTGGAAGAAATTTGAGCGACCTTCGGATTGCAGATCAGTCAACGGGCACTCCGGCGTGGCGGAACCGGGTACTCAAGTCCTGCGATGCAGACTGTAGCTGCCCTGGCAGCTGTCGACAAAGGTGGCACTACTAGGAGAGATGCGCTAGGTAGGAAGTGCAGGTCTCACAAACTCACTATCAGTCGCCACACAAAGAAGGCGCGCAAGGAGAAGAGTGGCAAGGAATAATTTTTCGAGAGTATACAACGCGTCTGATACTTATTATTTGTATACTGTAGACTTCAACATAATTTTGGTAGTCGTGTGACGGTGTGACAACCGAGTTCACGCTCGACATCGATCCTCCTAGTTTGACGCAATTTTATGAAGCGGTGTTGCCGTCTTCGTGTTGCGAGTCGATCTTATCGCACCCCATTTACATGTGATAAGAAACTGAATGTGTTCCCTGTTCTCTCTTGAGCTGATCCACGACGCAAAGCGGGCACTAAAAGCTACACTGAGTGTAATGTGCACTCTCGTAAACTCAATTTGACACACAGACACAACATTTGACGCTATTTTTTTTTCGTTGTGAGACTTATCGCGCACAAAGGCCAAAGGCAACATGCGCATCTGAACTTACACTGGAGCTTGAATGCGACAATCGCTTAGCTAAGTAGTTTTGGGCTGTACACAGGACCTCTTATATTCCCGTCCTTGTGAAAATCGACCAAAACTACAACTTAGTATCTTTTTCGGAGAGTACATGTTTATTTTTTGTGTTTGGTTTGCTCTCCTTTTTTCTACTTTTCTACTATGCAATCAAGATACGAAGTTTCGACTACTCAAAAAATCAAATGATAGACTACGAGGTGGTGTTCACACCAAGACTGTGTGCTTTATTGACAGTCCTGGCGAGCTGCTCAGCGTCGTAGTCTCGTATATCACCGTCTTCAAAGCGCACGGACCATAAGTAAACACCGTCTGACATCCGGATACCCATCACCACTCCGATGAAGCTGCTGACTTCAATTTAGGTGCCAGAGGTCGCGTCAAAATCGTCGACGAATTTCCATTGTAGAGGCGTGCCTGGACGCCGCACAAACAATCGGGCCAGACGCTCGACGTCGAAGTATTTCGACGAAACGTCTTAACGGATAAGGGCCGTACTTCGCACTTTGGGGCGCCCTGGTGGATGTCTGACCGCGATGGTGCACAACGCCGCGGCGGCATCAAGCGGCTTCATCAAGCTCAACATCGCAAGCACATGAGAGCAGGCCCAACATGTTCTGACAGATGACTCGCATGTGCACTGCAAAAAGCGCCGGATGCGTAGAAAGTCTGAGCGATTCCAGACAGGGGTTAACCGTAGAACCCCAATTGGCACGTCTCTGCCGACGGACACACGGTGCAACGATAGCAGCTCGAACTGCACCTCAGAAGCCAAGATCCCGTCAGCGACGTGGCCAACCAGCGACAGCATCAACCGCTTAGCTCTTGTCTGGCTGACCGGAGACCCAAGGTTGTTGCCGTCTCCAACGATGTGAGGTCCGGCGATGAATACGATCGCAACTAATCGTTTCCTTCTTCCCTTCCCAATGTGCACGTGGCGGTAGTTTCCTGTGCTCTGAATCAAACTCTATGTCTTAATCCGCATCTCTGGTGGGATCGGCCCTGCACCAATATGCGCAACCGCAGCAGGGCACAACGACTCCCCGTCCATCTTCAGCACGCGCGGTAAGATCCCGTCCATGACACCAGAGGTTGAAGCTCGGGTGCTTGGTGCGCATGTCTTCTTGATGACACTGTGATGAGCTTCGGTTCCATGCTGACTGGGAATGACACCAGTGGTACCTGCACCGTTGATGTGCCATCGATCCCAGCGACTCACCAAATACACCTCTCGAAACCAGGCAGCATAAACGACTTCGCCAATCTTCGTCCACGACGACATGACGATGACACTCATCTTCAGAAACTGTTCGTGCGTACACGCGAAGTGCAGCATGCGGAGGTCGTGCTTGATCACATCGTCGAACAATTCAGGGGTTGATAGAAGCGATCTTTTCTCTCGGGCCTGGCGCATGAGGTGAGGCCAGCACGTCAGCAACTTCACGCGAGGCCATACGCTTAGAAAAGCCGAAGCAATCGCTTCTGAATGGTCAAGGCTTCCGTATGACATTGCCACGTCGACGTCAAAGAACGTCAAAGCACGATCGCGAACTGTCTGAAACACATGGACATATACAGCGGTCGACTCGGATCTCTGTGATGATGCGCCGTGCTCCATGACCGCTTCCGCGCCGAAAGGCAGCAGAGCGGTCGGATGATAGGCAGTGTGCGTCGACTCTAGACGACTAGAGCGCGCTTCTGCAGCGGATCCCGGTGGCTCTCTAGACGAGAAACCTCCCTTCACCGCTTGGCAGTACCGGAGCGTTATGACCACCGTAGAAGGTCTTCCGGGGGAACAGGGGCTCGAAACGAGCGCGTGAGAGGCGAGTGGCTGGTGTAGGCTTGGCTTCTTGGCCTCCTGCTGGAAACAAACAAATATTAGTACACAAAGTGGCTCCTCTGGTCTCTTCCGACCAGGGAGTCAAAATGTGGATGTAATTCTACTGCAGAAGCTCCGCTAAACCTCGCAGTGCAAAACCCGCAGCGAGTGATCGCTTCTCCCACGGTTCTTCACAATACCGCTGCTGGGGGCGGGCCCTCCTGACCCAAAACTTCTTCTACAATATGGAATCGAGTGCTATGCTAGACGTGTTGCTACACACAAGGCGAACGTCCAGCACAACACACTAGAATATGGAACCAACAGGCAATATACACGCGCACAGGCGTGGGCACTCACCTTGTCGGGCTTGGACTTGATGTGGCGCGCTTCGACGACTTCCTTCAGACGGCTTCCCGGGTTTTACCCCTGGAGAGCCAACTGGTTCCCTTGGTCTTGAGCAGTAAGGGGAACCGGAAGTCTTTATTCTCTTCTTATGGGCTGAAAACTACTCCTCTTTTTTCATGTGCAGTTCCGATATGACTTATGAGTGGTTTTGGTTGACGTCAACCTTTTGGAGCTAGTCTGAACTCACCGGCTTCTACGGATATTTTGTGTGGACCACACCATTCCAACCTGTACCCAAATTCGGGCACAGAGGTCACTCCCCTGGGGTAATTCCCCAAGGGCACTCAAGAGAAGTATATTTTATCCTAGAGAGATGTTTCCCTTGTCCAGAGTATGGGGCGCGGGGGGCGCGGGACATGGCGACTCCTGGGAGATTCCCGGAGCGCTTCACCACATCTCACGAACATGTAGGCCCAAGGCACAAACCGATGCACGTATGACCGCTTGTCCCACACGACAGCATCCGAACCGCAGTCAACAACAGTCCACCCGCCAAAATGCAGCTTGTATGTGCCGTCCGTGGCACACACAAGCTTGTTGCCTTGATCCCAAACCGAATTGACAACGTTCAGAAAAACACGTCGCGAGGTGGCAACGACTCTGAACGAGATAGGGCTTACGTCATCGTCGCAACTGGTGATGAACGTGTCAAGAACGATAAGTGCGTCCATCTTGGGATCACTCGGGTCGACAACACTTGCGAACTCTTCTCGCGTTGTGCACATCTTGTAGATAGCCCATGCTGTGAACGTGGCGTAGTCTTTCAGGTCCCATCCACCGGGAGCTGTTCGGACAAGATACGCTTTTCGGTTGCACAACTGCCGTGCTGTCGGGACATTAAAAAGCATCGCTGGGTTGTCCGCGTGCTTGAACTGAAGCAGAACTCGGAGGCGTTTGGGTCCCCATCCCATGCGCAGCAGGATGTCGACTTCGTCCGACAGTGCCGAGTGAATTCCTCGACTTGCCACTCCAGACGGAACGATGCTGTGCAGACCGCCTTCGGCAAGATGGTAAACGAATTGGGTATCTCCGATCTCTGGCCGAGCAATCTTGATTCGGTGGCCACAGCCAACGTGCGAACGGCACACGTACGTCCGTACGTACAGAGTCTTCGTCACATAACGAGTGTGGTATGTGTGCCGAAACGCGCTGTGTGAGAAGTGCTCAAGACGTACGCGTGCTACCGGCCCGACCTGAGTGAACTACATCCAGGACATGCTATTTTTGTCGGCTTCATAGGAGCTACTATCGCAGGGTGCTCCATTCAAACCGCGGAAAGGGTCGCAGTGTCAAAAGGTCAGTCGCCTACTCCATTTTCTCCACAAACACCAGTTCTTCCGCGCATTTCAAAGCTGACAAGCTATCATTTCGATGGCAGGAGTATAAAGAACCATTGGTCTGGCTGGGCAGGTAGGTTAGACAATGCATTTTACCACATGAACTGGCCAGACTAAGTGCATGTGACATCAACACGGTCAAGTCGCAATAGACAGACTTAATACCATCGACTTCAACACGGTCAAGTTGAAGTTGAGAACTGTTTCGCCGCGTCCCCGCCGCGTCGCTGCAACGCTTAAAGCTAACGAACCAGCCTTTGCTGTACAGCGCAATCGATTCAGAAGGGGGGGAGGGGGGGTAATTCGAGAACCCTCCCACAGCGCCAACCAATCCCTCCGAATATCTGCAAGCCAAGATTCCCATTTTCAAAGCCAACAGCACAACCAAAATGATTAGCAATGAATGTTCAATTACGTATAGAAGAGAGTAAATGGACGCACATGCTCACGCGCACGCGCGCGAACAACAACAATTTGATGATCACAGCTAGCCCTAAAACTTGAGTGCACACAGGAAAGCCACTCCGAAAAGAACATTATAGCGTAGTCCACCCGTCGCTGTGTTGAGGGCGAGGTGGAGTCTCCAAGCGTCGCGGCGTCGCAAACCCACCGAGGCAGCAGCGAGAAGGCTAATTGGAGATAGCATTGCCTGAACTGGCGGCGTTGGTTCGGATTTAGGATCATCGAGAATGTCGACACCCTCCCGATTATGAAGAAACTCTTCAGCTTCTGGGTATAGCTCTTACAAAATGTAGTCGGCTGCACTCTTGTCTTCGAGATTGAAGTATATATACACGAGTTTTTGGAGGCGTGCAGGGCTGCGTCGAGTCCACCTTTGCGACTGAATGAAGCTATGAATGCTCCAACATCTCTCACTTGCTGCGGACGACGTCGGAATCGTGAAAACCCGAGCTGTCAATTTCTTCAGTGCAGGAAAGCGGCCCGTCAGCGACCACCATGCAAGAGGATTGAAGGACGAACGCATTTTCCTGTCCTCTTCGGACCAACTTGTTTTCATTCCTTCGAACTTCACGAGCTGGTTCTGTACGTCGGCTCGCGAAACTGCATCTGGCAGTCCAATTCGCTCCGCGAGGTCCACACTTGTCTTGATTGCAGTCAGAGCGTCATCACCATGCGACGGCAGTGATTTTGCGTGGTCAAGCAAGTACTCGGCACTCATGGAGCTTGTGAATAGAAACTTTTTCGGTCTGATACCAAACCGTGAATCGACGCCACGAGACTCTCTGCATTTTGGCTGTTTTGCGAAGGAGAGATATCGGTTTCGAGCCAGATGAAGAGGTGACCAACCATCGATATACAGCAGTTGTCCTTCTCAAATGCTGCGAGGCACGTGTCGATGGGCTTAACCGTAGATAGCACCACCTCGGCACAGCCCCAAAAACGATCGTTCGCGATGATAGAAAGCACTGAGTCTAGTGCTGTTTGGCTCTGCTTGTACCGGCAAAGGAAGGCAGCGTCAGTGAATGTCGTGGCAATGATGCTCCTGCACTCAAAAGCGCTGCGAACACACGCCTCACAGGAGTACCACCGTGTCTTCACCGGGAGCGCCAGGGCCCGCTTTCGCTAGCCTGTGGCGGTCATGCTGGCCTGGAATTGACGAAAGCGGTGAAGCAGGGCCGCCCTTTTATTGATGAAGTTCGTGATCTCTTTCGAGCAGTCGAGCACCCACTTGAAATCACCGAGGCCAAAGATGTCTTTTATCAGCAAATTCATGGCGTGCGACGCACAGCCATTGCAAATGAGACCGCGAGAAGATTCTTCTAGCCGCTTCTACGCGTTTTTCATGTTCTTGGCGTTGTCTGTCACCACCGCTTGCACAATATCTCGCCCAACAGCAGCCTTCACTTCGTCGATAACCTTCATTTCCTCGTCAGCAATGTACTCGCCAGTGTGTTGTGCGCTCCCCGTCCAGACAGACTTCCAGAACAGCGGCTTTATAAGTGGGCTCACGAGTACATAGCTGTCATTCGTGGCGCTGAACCAACCATCGGTTACATTACCACCGAAGAAACTCTGGTCAACGACTCGCAGACGCTAGCTTTCTCCAGCTCAGAGGCGCAGTCGAGCAGCTGGTTAGCAACCTGGAACCGCGACGGCACGTCATCCTTGCTGTCAAACATGGCAATAAAGTGTGGGCTCTCCACCACTCTAAACGACATGCCCGTTGCATATATCGCCTTCGCGATGGCCGTCTGGCGCTCCTATCTTATGCGCTACTTCTGGCTCGATGGGGTCGAAAGCGAAGCCGTCTGGCGACTCGAAGAATCGGAGAACAGGTTCTTAGTTATGGTTGCAGTCGACGGCGACGGCACCATTCTCGGGCGTCCCTGCTGTGGTGTGGTGCTTTTTTCGGATCGCGCGAGCTGCTTTGGCCTTCTCCTGCTCTCTGCACGTGTGTTGCCACTTCTCGCGAGTTGTAGCTGGAAGTGCGAGACAATAGGCAGCGTGCGGCATCAGGTTGCGCAACATATCGTTCACGATAATACATTAACACGCCTTGCATCGCGCGTCCTCGTGTCTCTTCTTGCCGCCTCGAGGAACAACGACATCGAAGATCGCCCAAATTGCCCCCCCTCCCGAGGGCGGCCCTTGCCCGCTGTAACTGCGCAGATCCGCGGCCGCGATCTGGTTGCCGATCTCTCCCTCCCTCTCTCCTCGATCGACTGCCGTGTGATTGTTAGAAGATTCTGAGGTGTGAAAAATCCGGCATGACCATTTTTTCACAATTAACAGTAAAAACATTTTTAACGAGTTTTCAACACTGGTGTTTTTTTAATTGTACCACATTTTTCTCAACACAAGGTGCGTTAACGCCTCCGCTACTCGTGTGTTATATACCCTGTATTAATTAATGACAATGAGGGGATCATTTACCTCTACCATATAATACCGAAGAGGCGTCGCAAGTTCACACGAGCGCCTCGATCGTGGACGGGTGCAGCAGCTTGATCCAGCGCTCG
>JAADXX010000472.1:0-22757 GCA_023338025.1 Phytopythium oedochilum | reverse complement strand
TAGGGACCCTTTTGCCACAGCCAGAAGTTCCCATTGGCAAAGGCCAGCTTCACTTCTCCCCCTTTTCACACAGGTTTCCATGACGTCGTGTGCGTGACCGTGTAGAGCTTTCAGCTCTGGATGTGCTCCATTCTACCGGTGCGGCGGCGTGGCGAGTGTGGCGACGCGCGGCGCGTGCCTGCGTAAATGGTGAGATTTGGTTGGTCGAAAGACATGCGCCTTAAATCCTGATTGGGCGAAGGGCTACTGCAACGCGGACAACCCCAGCAGGCGGGTCGGCTGCACTTGACGCGGGGTACTCCCTGAATCAGACATGCTACGGAGTAAATAAAGGTAGATTCATGACCAGGGAAGCCTAAAGGTGTACCCGAGTGTGGCTTGCACCTCAATGAATTCACTTTCGGATTCTACGACTACCAACTACCCACTCGCCCTACTCCAGTGTGTCTTCATTCTCAAGAGGTTATGAGCCCAAGCTATCCTGACATCGACAAGCCCGTGAAAGACAACTACCTATACTGGGAGTTCATAATGCGGATGAAGCTCTCGTGCAAGGGACTGCTGGCTCACATCGTCAAGCCGGAGTTCAACGATCTGAACGATCGCGGGTCGCCCGATTGGAGATCGACGTTCTGACGGCCCTTGGTGTCATCGCTGGCGTTGTCAGCCTGACCTATCAAGTCTACATCAGGAGCGCGCAGTCCGCGGTGGAGGCGTGGTCTCTGCTTGAGCATCAGTTCAACCGCAACACGCTCGAGAACAAGCTGCTGGTCACGAAGCGTCTGCACAATTTCAAGATGGAGGCTGGCACGCGTTTCGCCCAGCACGTCGAAAAGAGCAGGTGATGAAAATGGAGGCGATCGTCGAGCCCCTCGACGAGACGCGCTAGATTGTGCTCCTGCTCGGAAGTCTTACGGAAGAGTACCGCCTGATCTGAAGCATTCTCGAGAACACACCTAACGTGACGCTGGCCCACGCCGTCAAGTCACTCTCGAGTGTCGAGGCTTAAGACGACGCACCGTCGAGCCAAGAGCGGGCGTTCGTTTCGGCTAAGCGCGGTCAAGGGGAGTACCGCTTCAACGGGATGTGCCACTGCTGCACGAAGGTCGGCCACAAGGAGGTCGGCTGTCGTAAGAAGACGGCGGATGAAGGTCGTAGCAACCGCGCGCAGACTGAAACTTCCAACCTCGCGTTCACGGCATTCAGAGCGATGGACCGGTCGGAGTGGCTTGTGGACTCCGGCGAGAGCTCCCACATGACCAGTGCGCGCGAAAAGTTCGTTTCGCTGCGCGACCTCGAGCAGCCTGTCACCATCGTTATCGCGGACGGAATGAAGATCGACGCAGCTGCGGTCTACGCTGTCGAGTTAGAGATGAAGGACGGGAGGACGATTTTGCTCTCGGACGTATTGTACATCCCCGAGGTCGATGGCAACCTGATCTCTGTGGACAAGCTGGCTATGAAGGACATCATGGCAGAGTTCGGCAAAGACAAGTGCGTCTATCGATTCCGAGGAGACCCGGTGACGGAGGCTCGCCGCTTTGAAAACGCCTACAAGCCCGAGACGGTGGACAGCGAAGTGTGCAGGGTTGCGACGGCACGTCAGCCGTCGTGGACGGCCATGCACGCGCGTCTCGGCCACATCCCTCTCAGGCGTTACGAGAAGCTCCGCACGGTGGCTGATGGACTCCCAGATGTAACAGCAGATGCCAATATCGGCGATGTGTTCGCCGGGTGTTGCATGGACAAGATGAGAGCCGACAACTACCCGCAGAACCCGGACACGAAGATCAAGACCACGAAGGTACTGGAGCTTGTACACTTCGATGTGATGGGTTCGATGGAGTCAAAGACTCCAGGTGGCAGCCCGTACGTCGTGAAGTTCGTCAACGACTACTCTCGCCAAGTGATGGCTTACTTCATGAAGAAGAAGTCAGAAGTCTTGTATAAGTTCAAGCTGTTCAAGGCAACTATGGAGAAGACGACCGCCTCCGAAATCAAGCGGCTCCGCACTGACAACGGCGGTGAATATCCCAGCAAGCAGCTAAAGAAGTTCCTCTGAGAGAACGGCATCAAGCACGAAAACCTGGTATCCGTCACGCCACAGCAGAACGGTCTGGCCGAGCGTATTAATCGCAGCCGTGTCGAGATGGCGCGTTGCTTGCTCTACCATGAGAACATCGAGACGAAATAGTGAGCTGAGGCGCTGGATACGACGGCCTGGATCATCAACCGGATTACGAACGCAGCCAACACCAACCCACCGTTCGAGGTTGTGCATCGCGCGCGACCGCAGCTCGAGAACTTGAAGGTGTTCGGCGCGGCAGGGTACGCGCACGTGATGAGGTCGCTGTCACGTTTTCTTGGGTCCTTCTGAGTAAGATCAGCTGAGGTTCAGAGTAGGCATACAGTATATATAAGTCTAAGTCTCGTGGAGGGATTCCCTCCAGGAAAAGTGGCCGGTCCTACATTAGGGACATGGTCACTAAACTGGTGTAGGTGCCCCCTGGAGGAAGCGCAGTACTCACGGTTTACGGAGGGCCAGAAGCTCTCCTAAATCAGCAGAAGCCAGAAAGGCTCTGGAGGAACTGTATCGAAAAAGGAGGGATTATAGATTTCCTAGAGAGAAGCCGCAGATCAATAAAACTTCCGCTTTTGCCGTCTAGGACCGACTCCCTCGAGCGACGCGTGTTCTCCCTCGGCCACAGAGCCCTCGGCCGAACATCGCGGGGAAGTTTTGCAGAGTCACTCCCCCTCCTTCAGCCCCCCTTCAACGGTACGTGTAGGTAGCTCCTGCACGTCTGTTGATTCCATATTGGGGCGTTATCTGGGAAAGGCTTTGTGTGTGCCCTCTCCCAGTGTACGTACCCTTCCATATTGTTGAGATTTGGTTGCCCGGAGGTGTTGGAAGCAAGTGGCTCGCACCTCCCGCTCGCGATCCGCACACTTTAGCAAAGCCATGCGAGTAGAGCTATATCTGCCGTTTGCTCCCTTCAGGAACCCCTGAAGGTGAGCGCTTACATTTTAACGTTTGTGTTGTTTGTTGTATGCTTTAGGCGTCACGCTCCCAGACTACCTTCAATCCCCGACCGCTACACCGTTTATACCTCCCGATAAAGGGCTTCCCGAGTAACACAACGGCCCGAGGTACTGCCTTTGGAGAGATGCTGCGAGTGATTCGATCCTTGCGCTCTCTCCAGATGTTCGCCGCAACATCACACGCATGTCCCCGACGATAAGCGCAGGAAACTTGACCCCAAGACGTTCAAGTGTCGCTCCATGGGGTATGAGAATAGTGTCAAGGGATACCTGGTACTGGACATGGCCAGCTAGACGATTCGCATTGCCAGGACCGTCAAGTTTGTCGAGACGTCGTCGCTCACTGGGGTCATGGGCCGTCTAAAGGGTGACGACGATGAAGAGTTAGCCTCCGAGCTGCCTAGTTCGCTGAAGCAGCCGCCGTCCGACCCGGAAGCTACTGGGGGCAATTTATCCGAGTCGCTCGTGATCCCTCATCCAAAGGTTACTCGTTCGAGGGTCCGCAGCGCCGAGATCGACAGCCGAAAGGAGCCCGCACGCAAGAAGCGAGTCGTGTCACTTTCTGGTACCGGGACAAAGCGTCAAAAGGTCAACAGTACCCAAGATATCGATGCGGAAAAATCCATGCAGCTCGAATAGGAGATGCTCATGGGAGCAACCGAAGTTCCGAAGCACTACGGCGATTCAATGGAGTCGGAGGCCCAGGCCGAATGGAAGAAGGCAATGCAGTACAAGCTAACTTCACTGGATTGTAAGACGGTCAAGCGCACGGGAGCGCAAGAAACATCAAGGAGTACCTTGTAAATGGCGTGGCCATGGTGAGCTGGAGTGGATTTTTGTTTAGAGACTAAACTGTGGACTGCTTGTCTGCGAATTTGGCCAAAGAGCTATTAACCCATTCGTGACAAAAGGGGGAAATTCCCACCATTCTGCGCGTGTCCCACTCACTTCCTCACATATCAGCACCAGAATGGTGCTTTTCTTTCCGTTTTGCAGAACTTCAACGTCGCAATCGTACCGTGGTCTCGGAGAACGGTGCTTTTTTCACCGTTTTGTGAGTTTTTTCGTCCTTTTTATATTGAGGTGCAACAGTTTGGCTAATGACTAGAAGTACCGAGCTTTGCAGGGTGGTATTTTTATCACCGTTTTGGTTTTGAATCACATCGATTTGTATAGTATACAAACCCAAGACGTTCACGAACGGGTTAAGCATTTTTTTTATGGTGCATACTTCAGCTTAAGAGCAATTTAATATTGAAATTTGTATGTGAAGTTTTTACCCGACCCACACACATACAAAATTCAAATTTATCAGAATGTTGCAAAAAGGCCAATTGTCAGTCATCATTCGATGAATAGGGCCCGTCGATCCCACCATAATTTCCCAAATATCGAGATATTAAATTTGCAAGATAGTTGATTGTATTTGGGAGGTAAACAGAGGGAGCAACCCGACAGCCACTCATTGCTTTTCATTTTAGAATCTGCGCGGTGGAGAACAAGCAGCAGTGCGTGGATGCCGGGTCCCCGCGGAAAGGCGCTCAGCAATGGACATCCGACTTCCTTCCGCGCTGTGTGGCGCGAGCTTTGCGCCGAGGGATGGACAAGCAAACGAGCGCCGGGCCGGAGTCTCGACGTCCGCTGTCGATACGTGAGGCCTGGCTGCGACGCTAAAGGCCGCGACGGGATCGACTTCTTCACTGGCGAAGATTCGTTGATGGAGTACTACGCCAACGGTAAGTTCCTGTGTGGGTTCACGCACGAACGGACTTGCCTATCCTCTAATACATGAACGTCTATGCCTAGTTCTGTGCCAGCAAGCCAGAGCGCAAGCCAAGAAAGCGCTGGATGAAGCCGCAGAGGTGGTCGCCGCTCGTATTCGACGCAGATTGCTGCTGCAGAGCAAGCTGAGGCTAGGCGCGCAGCCACTACCACGCCTGGCAGCTCGACGGACGCTCCTGGCGCAACTACCACTACTGTTGCGACGACCGATGCTGCTCCAACACCAGCAGGAGAATCAGCTCGAGCTGACGCGCCGGCCACCGTGCTGGCTGCAGCGCCGGCAACTACTCAGCGCCAGGCTCCAGGCAAGCGTAAGGCCACGCGTGCGAGTCGCGGGCCTAAGGACTCAAGTTCGGCCGAGCCAGCCCGGACACAGTCGCGTGCGAGACGTCGCCCCAGCACATCTTCCGGACAGTCTCCTGCCACGCAGACTTCGAGTTCGCCAGCCCGCGCTTTGAGCTCGACACCGGTCGAAATTCCACCCACACCAAACGTGACGCGCGTTCTCCTCGGCAGCAATAACTCAGACATGGGCGACGGCATGGGGAACGACAGCGCGGAGAACGACTCGTCCCCGTCGATAGAAGAGCAGAGCCAAGACGGTAAGTTATGCAATGCTGTATCGTATGCTGCATTTTATACTGCATTATACGCTGCATAATATGGTGCATAATGCTGACGATGTGTTTGCTTGCAAACAGAGGGCTACGTCAAATCTGCGAGCGACACCGACGTTGATCTGCTGGCGGATAGGGACGACAACCTGAACGAAGTCGCCGACGGTGACGACCCGGATGACTACTTTCCTATCGGATCTGGTGACGAGTCCGACGACGCAGGATTCGAGGACAATGCCGACGACGGAGGTATCGCGTTGGATGTCGTCGAGGACGACATCGATGGCAACGAGCAGTCGCCCGTCGTGGCTGCGCAGGAGCAGTGTGGTATAATGCCCTCGAGAAAATCTGGCGAAGTGCGAGAGGACGCCTGGCAATCGTGCGGCATTCGCGGGGCCAGAGCAACTGGCGCAAGTCGGCGTTGGACGATCTCAGGCACGGATCCCCGATCGCAGGCGTGGATCTCCGATCTCAGGCGCCGATCTACGATCTCAGGCTCCGATCTACGATCTACGACTCCGATCTACGATCTCAGCCGTGATTACGGCACCCAGTGTAGAACCCCAAGGATATGCGACACCGAGCGACCCATTGTGAACCAGCGAGTGGGCCAGAGAGCATCAAAGCATGCATGTGTAGGACACGCGCAGGACAGAGAGATAACCACTTCGGAATGTACCTTCTACCCCTCAAGTCGCGTGCCAAGAGTAGCCCGTCGAAGTAGCCGGCCCATCGTCAACCCCCTTCAACCCCGTCACCAACAGGAGGTGACGTTAAACACTCCAAGGAAGTCCCAGCCTGTCGCGGCGATCCGCTTCCCACTGGGCAAGCCCACGACACCAAGCTTCGTAGCAACTGCGTGCTGTTAGCTCCCTAACCGTCGGTGCGCACCCGTGTAAAAGGCGGGAGACATCGGATTCACAACCCGGCGTCGAGACGGTCTCCGATCTCAGAGTGATCCCGGCTTCGCGGGCCCGGACATTGATCGGAGGGTTCTTCTTCTGGACACTTTTGCGACTGGTTTAGCTGGGCAAACGCGTACCCTGCGCTGCCGTGGCTATGTTTGACTCTTCGATCTTCGATCAGCGCCTCCGATCTACTATCGGCACTTTGGATCTGCGATCTACGCAAGGAACCGACGACTGCAACGCGCCAGGAACGTACAAACACTCATGGTCGCACTATCTCCGCTCCGAATCAACTACGTAGGTCTTGTCCGAGCTGCAAATTTTGCCGGTGATTCTACGACAGTGGCGTTCCGCTCTTCAAGCTGTGCTTGTATTTTTGTGAATCTTGAGTGGGCTCAGTTCGCCGCCACAGCCTGATCGTGATCTGAACCTCGCAGTGGCTGCTCCACCTTTGCAGGGCGCCGCTGGTTGACGCGAGTTTCTATTGCGCTGCGCAACTGATCTGGCGTTACTCTCATTGCTTGTCCAGCGATGTCCGGGTTGTGGCGTACACGGACAAACACGCAGTCCTTCACATGCTGGGAGGACAAAACGTCGAACATTTGCAGCTTAAACATCTGCTCAACGCGTCAGTTGTTGAACTCGTGTTAACGCGCTATCAAAAACTCTTGCTGCGTTGTAAATGGCCCGGTGAGGACAATGTGGAAGTTGCTGCGTGTTGGCAATGTCGAAATACAGCTCGCAATTGTTGCATGACAATTATTCCACGCCTGCAAGTGGCTTTGGAGAGCATTTCCCGGTCCGCCGTACATTACATTAACAAGGCCACGCGTTTGCACCAAACAACTGCTTGGCGCTCGATCAGCGTTGATGAGTCCATTTTGGCGAAAATGCGTGCAACGAAACAATCTGTGATCGCAAACCGTGGAGGAGTCGGGTCAAACTCGAGCCGACCAGTCTGTGATATAGTAATTGTTAGCTAAGCTAGCCACTCACCCACAACGGCTACTGTCAGAGACTGTAGCCTCAGAGCGTGACTCGCAGGCGTGACCGTCTCACGTTGGTCCCCCCGTTGAGCTCTTGCCCTATTCAGACCGGGTTGTGTCCAGGTGCTGTGCACCTAAGGGAGCTTGGCCGACACGCGCAGTGGCTACGAGCAAAGCCACCACGCCAACACACAATATACACGGCACTCAACCTGTAGCCCCACTAAAGAGTGGCAGCTAGCGCTCTCGCGCTGCTTACAGGCTGCCAGGGGTATGATAACCCCCCAGCTAGGGTAACCTCCGCCTAGATCAAGCTAGGACTTCTCTCACACACGGCCTTCTCCCGTCCCTCAGTCTCTTGGCCCGCCGTGGTGGTCTCCGGAAGGCTCTTCACCTAGGCAGGCTGACCACGGTGTCGATCCACCGACGTCCACGCTTACTTACCTCGGAGGTGTTCGCCGCTTGCTTGGGACTTGGAAGATTCCGCTTTGTTTAGTGTTAGCTCGGCGCAAACGCCATTTTCCTACATCTCTATTTTCTGCATACAAATACCAAGTATAAAGATCCAACCGATCCCCTAGCCAACGGTCGTCGCGACCCTTCACGCGGCTTGCTTCTTCTCCCGCGACTTCTGGTGGTGACTCAACCGCCAGACCGCGCGTGTCCTTTTACGCTGGCCTGCCGTCGACCACTTCCTTGGTGTTCTTGAAGCGTCGCATCGGAACACCCGCTACGGACGGCCTCAGCTTGGACAACTCAGCTAAGGCTTTCAGCTAAGGCACCTAGCTTGCACTCAGCTAGGGTGCCCCACTGAAATCACCCCGGCTAAGGCTCTCAGCCAGAGTCTCCTAGTCTGAGCCTGGTGAAGTCGTCTGGCTGGGAATCCCCGGCTAAGACTTCCATCTAAGGCCTCTTAGCTCAACTGCCACTCAGGCGTTGGGCTTGGACAACTCAGCTCAGACACCGAGCTAGAGTGTTCAGCTTGGATAACTCAGCTCAGACACCGAGCTAGAGTGTTCAGCTGAGGTGTCTGGCTTGGATAGCCTGGCTTCCCGCTCAGCTAAGTCACCTGGCTTCAGGTTCTTCAGCTAAGGCTTGACTTGGTACCTTTGGTCCACTCCTGGATCCTGATACCAGCTTGAGGGTACTATATATTTCCGTGATTTCACTACATCACAAGTCGCTAGCTGTGTCGCCGTCGAATGTAACGACTGAAGCGCATTTTTCGATATCCACGCTCAAATGTCACCGTCGGCTGTATTGAATCATCATGGTGAAAGAAGCATCCCAGGCAGACGTTCATCAACGTCTCTGCAGTCGTATGCGATTTGCGCTGCACGTGATGCCCAAGGCTTTGGTGCTAGAACCCGACGCATCGCAACTTGCGGCAACTCATCGATCGCCAATGTGACGGGAGCCACACGCTCTTTGCGCTGAGGAAGCGCGCAACACAGCGCCGTGTGTTGTTTGCGAGTGTTCGGTTAGAGAAACCATACTCTAGTATCGAATAGATGCTAAAACTAAATGAAAACAAAAAACTATTGCTTCACTTGGACTGAATGTATTTTGTGCGATCAAAAAGGGAAACCGAAATGGGTGGTTCCTGGCTAGCCTAATTGACTTCTAGAGGTATAAGGTTGTAGAGGCATCAAATCAAAGAGTATATGCAGTGTGACAGTACCCACGGTACTTCACACGCCTCGGACACCAGTCACGTGTCAGGGGTACAGTAGCACTCCGTGCTAAGTACGAGCAGACCTCCGTACCACAAGTTCGGTACGTGGCCGCGTATCCAAAAGGTTACTGTGTAACCCCGTTACAGCCAAGCTAATCGCATTCGACGAAAATATCCACTCGTATATCACGATGCATGCCTTGCGATCGATGCGCTCGTCGCAAAATTGCCAATTCACCTCGTTCTCAATTCTGGCGCTTGTCTTGGCTGAAAGAGGTTCGAAGCTGCCGTTCTCATTAATCTGTCGGGTCGCTTCATAAGAAGCCACGGCAACTCCTTCTGGCAGTCTATCAAATCAACAATAAGTTCGAATTCCACCAGTAAAGGTAAATACCCACAGCGTAAACGCTTACCGCTATGTTGATTCTGCGATTGCGCCCGCCGACGCTTGGGTCGTGTCTGGCACTGACGAATAAGCTCTTCTCACTCGCACTTCTGCTCTGCAAGTTGCGGGTGCGTTGAATCAGCAAGCTGACCATACGAAACTGCGCATTCCGGTGCAACTTGGAGCGCCAAGCGGACCATAATCTCTTTCCCGTTCAGCACTTGGGGCGCGCAGTAACAGCAATGGTGTAATGCTTTTGCTTCGGTTTGCTCGGTTTACATGCGTGGTTACAGTCGTTTGTCCCAGCTCGAGCATGGAGGACACCGAGAAAGCCACACCAACTGTAATGGTTACTATCACAACAACAAGAAGCCTAAGAGGAACACGTTGCGGAGCCACAGGCAATGCCGGCGCGACGTCAACTCACTGTTGGCGATCAGCGCGCGATCCTCGATCAAACGCGCACTTTGTCAGCTAACAGAACTGCAGCACAATACGGCGTTTCTCGAGCATCGATTGCGACTTGGTGCGCTAATGAGCAGATACAACGTCACCAATCACCATTTTCGCGAAGTAGCACCACGCATCACGAGAGCGTGATCGATAACAACGACGGTTAGACCAGGGGTGTCGATAATGGCGAAGGTGCGCATGGCGGATCGGACATCGTCGGCCCAGATCATCGCGGCAGTGACAGCTGGGAGCCTAGCTCGTTGCCGAAATCCAAGCAACGTGTTAACTTCGAAGTAATTCCCGAAAGTTACCAAACGGCTCCATCAATGGCTCGACGACCACGTCCAATCAGCACGCAAGCGACAAACCCAAACACTCCAACGCAATATGAGGCAGTTTCTGTTGACGCTTGTGTCGTTGCTGAATCGGAAGCAGCTTGAATATATTTCACAAAATTTCCGTCTGCGATATTGCCTGGTTAGCCTCCAGCAAATTCGGTTGCTAAGAAAGACTGCAATCTTGCACCGGCAGGTGAAGAAGACCGGGAGAGAGCGACGTTGCAAATGCAAAACTCCGAGAGAGATTCAGTGGTTGTCGGCTATGCTAGCCACCGGCACACGCTTGCGCACGTCATGATCAGCCATGTGTTCTTGCTGTTTAAAATCGAAGGACTCGATGCACACGGCTTTTTTTACCGCTGACTACCACCATGAGTTTGCCGCACTGACTGCAGTTAAGCGCAGCGACATCGACTTTTGCGTTATTCGGTCGCCGTGGCTACTGTAGGGCCCTCGACTTGCGCCATCTATGAGTTCACCGCCTGGCCCTTGCGTATTGCCAGCGAGACCGCATTTGAAGGCTGCATTAGTCTCAGTGCACTGCCTGGCACCAAGTTGGCCGACTGCGATACCATCACGACTGATATTATGGTTCTCCAGAACAATGAGGTGCTCGTCCTTGATATGGAAAAATATCGTGGAGAGCCGATCGTTCGATAATTGGCTTGTGATTGTGCCGCTGCATGCTTCGTTTTGCGAGATCAGTGCTCTCGTGGAATTGCTGTACTGAGTTTCATTATGCTGCGCGCTACGCCAGCCTCGACATTCTCGTTGACAACATCGCGTTCGAAGCAAACAACAAGATCAACTTCCTCGTGATTGGACAACTCGATTGTCCAAGCATCTCACCACAGATGCCAGGTTTCGCACATCAAGCTGGCTTCGTTCAAATCACTCAGAAGGGATCGCTTGTGCTCTTGCTGCACGACGAATCAGAGTGGCTGGTCAAACTGACCAAATCGTTCAACGAAGAGCATTTTCGCATTATGAGCATCCAGTCAACGGTCGGTAAACTTGACGCCAGTTGCAATTTGAAAGACCACAATGCTTCGAGCAGTCAACTAGCTGCGTCAAATCGAACTAACTTCGACGAACGTTGATGCATAAACAAATACGTCAAGGCCCTCGACAGCTTTTGTACGTCCGCTGGATCGATACCCGTCTCGACCAATATATCGCGCCTTCAACAACGTCTGGACGAGTTTGCGTTCTCGCACTTGAGTTTAAATGGGCTGGTAGTGCTTAACCCCTCCAGTCCGAGTCCGGATGTTGTATAATACGACATAAGCGCATCACTTATACTTAATCTATATATGAGGGAGATCTGCGGGAAAATCAGAGCATACAGAAACCTATATTATTTTTATGTACATGATGTGCAATTTCAAAAAAGGACTGTAAACAGTTGTTCACATACAAACCTCAATATATAATTTGTAATGCCGTATAATACGACATTAGCCATGATTTTGGGGCAAAATTATCCCGGACTGGAGGGGTTAATAAACGAATGTAGATTATCAAAAACCGAAGGTACCCAAATCACATTTGAAGTGATTGGTAATCTACCATTAACCCTTTCGCGACCATACGGTCCTTTTTGGACCATATCAATCGTGTCACTCAATTGTCCCACTAAATCGGCCTTCATATGGTCCTTTTTGGGCCATTCCGCTGAAGTTCAACGTAGCATAGTTTTGACCAATGACAGCACTGTAAAAATTCCTCTCGCGCGATGTACCCAAGTAAAATACAGATTCAATGCAACTGAATGCAATAAACTCGATAACAGCATATCATAATACGTAGGTTCAGTAAATAAATCTGTGTAGTTTTCCTAGAGACGAGGGGACAGAGGTAGTTTACGAATGACGCTCATCAAGTCACAGAAGTAACGGCCAATCGTTGCGTAGGTCCAACAGTCAGTCAATGTACAGTATCAAGTGCGACCGCAGATTCAACTTGTTCGCCGGCAATCCGTATACTTTATTCAAGATAAATACGCACATATCCTCCCTTTACATTCATGTCGTTTGTTGTTGAGCATTAGTTTATCCTATACATTTGCGTGCATTGCTGGACACGCTCACATGTCGACGCCGTTTACAGACGCGGACGACAAGCAGCTTGTGCAGCTTGCGAGTCGCTACGAAAATGCGGGCCGCCGAGTTGTATGGGCCAAAGTGGCCAAGAAGATCCGGCGCACGGGGAGGAAACCGAACGATCTACGGCGCCGGTTCGACGCTCTAAAGCGGATGTACGGCCTCGAGCTGGCCAAGTTCCCGAGGTGCTTTTATGGGCGACCCGTTCGACGGCTACCGCTTCCACCAGCACGTCTAGAATCTAACCTGCAACATCGAGCCCTAGTGGCATCACAAATTGAAGATGACCTCGCGTTCTCGCTCGGGTCTCAAGTGGAGCTCGCCTTGGGCGTGCCCGACCTTCTCTTCGGGCCGCATTACATCCCAGCGATTACGGGCGGCACGTGCGAGGTGAACGATTCGCGGGCGGTCGCCACGGGCTTGTCCGACACAGCGATGAACGCTTCAAGCGACGCCAAGGACGTCGCAACTGCGGCGGTGGACGGCGACCCGACCGCCGAACCCCAGGCCGCCTTCAACCTCGACAGCGTTGAGCAGACTCTTGGCGAACTTTTTGGCCGAGTTACTAAGGCAGATGTACGCGCTCTGCTCCACACCACTCACTACAATGTCGGCGAGGTGTTAGCGCCGAGCATTGAGGACATACAGCGCTGCGTCGGCGGACTCGAGAAGTCCGACACGTTCCTCGACATCGGCGCGGGGCTTGGGAGTGTGCTTGTGCAGATGGCGCTGCAGACGAGTGCTGGCAGCTGCGTAGGAATTGAAGTGCGTCCAGACGTGTGCGAGCTTGGGGAAGGACTGGCCCAGCAACACGTGCAGATATATCCGCAGCTACGACGCATACGTTTGTGCGCACAGACGTTAGAGACGTCGTGCTGTGATGCAGTTGTACCTGGAAGTGAAAGGCGTGTGGGCGGTCATTGCCATGAACTCGCCCACCGTGGCCGAGCTAGAAGCGGAGCCGGCCAACGGGGAGAAGCATCAGATCGCCGCGAAGCAGACGCTGGCGATGTCTATCATTCTGGCAGATCTGATGGAGGACCAGGCGAATCTCGTGGTGGACTATACGCATCCCCGCGACATGCTGCAGATGCTGAAGGACACGCATCGCCAGGTCTGTGACGCGACGGTGGGCGGGCTTCGGCACAAGTACCTGACGATGTATTTGGACGCGGGTGGCGACATGCTTGACCACATCACGCAGACTCGGCTGGCGATCTCCGAACTGAAGGCGTACCACGTGGTGCTTAGCGACACTGAGAAGCGTACCAACTTCATGCAGAGCCTGGGGCCGGATTGGAACGGTTATGTGGGCGTCCTTGAGGGGTGCACCACGTTCGACTTGATGGTACTACGGGCGGCGGGCGAAGCAAAGCGCCGAACGGAACAGTCATTACGCGGTAAGACTGGTGTAAGGATGGAGCTCGTGCCCCACCCTGGTGACGCACATGGCGCGACGGGGCTGAAGACAGCAGATGATGTGAGTTCATGGAGCTGTACTCGTCTGCGGACAAAGACGCTCCGGATGGACGGAAAGAGCAGAGAGGCGAGGCACGCCAGCCAACGGACAAGACAGCGAAGAGAGACGGCGCGAATACAAGTACTGCGTCGATGGGCACGCGATGGACGCCAACGGCTATCGTAGCGCAAGCGTTGGACAAGATCTCCCTAGAGAATCGTCCGGTATGGCGAGAACGATCCCGAGGCGGAGACGAGCGTGGCGGTGGGCGACTCGGTCTGCAAAGCGGCGCAGATGTCGGCACAGCTGCCGGTACGGATGTCGGCGCGTACCTCGATCGACACGCTCGAGACGAGCAAGTCGAAGCGCGACACAGGATCCAGTGGCGCGACAGTGGCTGAAGCGTCGCACACGAAGATATCGAAGCCGCGGAAGGCGATCGATGGCTGCGAGGAAGCCAAGAAGCGGCTGCGGACCGATCTAGAAGAAGCGAACCGTGGCACGGAGGACTCAGAACGTCGGTCAGCCCCATCACAGGCACCCAACGGACGGGTGAGATCGTGGAGAACAGCGTGGGTGGGCCGGACGGCGACGGTGAGACCAGGGCACCGCCCGATGGCGCCAGCTGGACGGCTTCACTTCGAGATTTGACAGCTCCAGGGCACGTCGAACAGCGGGGTAAGCAGCGGCGCGGGGGACCAGACGAGAGCGGCTCGACTACAGCGAGCAAGCAGTGGTGGCAGACGAGCGAGACGACGGACAAGGCGACGCAGACGACCGTGTGGGGCGCCAGGACGAGAGACAATGCACGACGACCGGAGCAAGACTCGCGTACAGACTGCGTGGACGGCGTACGGGTGCACCACGCGTGGAACGACCTACAGCGGACGGAACAGCGGTGCTTGGACGCGAAGCGGACCAGTGGCCGATCCACAAACGAAAGCGAACGGAGCGAGACGGGATCCCGTGTGGGGACTCGAGAAGCTCAAGCGAACGTCCGACTCGCGAACGGGTCACAGGTGGAACGTCTGGTAGTGTTGTTGTGTGCGGTGGTGGGCGCTAGCGATGTAAACGCAGAACACGAAGGGAGACGTACGGAGACGGCGCCCGGAACTCCCTGCCGCGGGTAACGCATTGACCCGCGGCGATCAACTGAGTAGGCCCCAAGGCCGGGACGTGCTCCCCGGACCTTACACTGGGGGTGCATCGGGCTCGCAAAGCGGCAACGCTTTTGCGACCACGCAGCCGGAACGGTTCAAGATGGGCAAGGCAAAGGGCAAGTGCTACAACTGCGGAAAAGCCGGCCACTTCAAATAGGACTGCTGGGCCCCGAAGAAAAGCAACTCAGACAGCACTGCCGAGGCGGGCTTTGCGTTTCACGCGGGACTCGCGGCTACGACAGCGACGCAGGAGTGGATCATTGACTCCGGCGCGTCGAGCCACACGACTGGTGAGCGACGGGCACTGACTGGACTCGAAGAGCTGCAGCAAAAAGTAGTCATTACTACAGCTAGCGGCGCGAAGCTCACGGCAAACGAGCGCGGACAGATGAAACTTCCACTTCAAGGTGGTGGCTGGTGCGAGCTTCGCAACGTTCTGTACGTACCAGGACTTCACGGAAACTTGGTCAGCCTCAACCGGGTCGGCGACGCCGGGTTGGAAGCGGTCTTCAACGACAAGACGTGCGTCATCTCGAAGGGAAAGATGCAACTTGTGGCGACGCGTGACGTGACTGGCCTGTACACTCTACGCGCGCCAAGCTCGGATGAGGCTGAGGTGCACGTGGCCAACACTACTCAAGTGGATCTGATGCATTGGCACCAGAAACTGGGACATCTAAACGAGCGCGACCTGCGCGAGTTGCTCAAGCAGATCGACGTGCAACCGAGCACCGAGCCACTGCCACAGTGTAAAGCTTGCGCAGCAGGCAAGCTGGCGCGCAGTCCTTTCAAGGCCAAGTCACCAAGGCAGCTGCAACCTGGCCAGGCGCTTGTGGCCATCGATTACGTCGGGCCCATGCCGACCACGTCCCATGACGGCTACACCGGATTCGTCAGCATCATGATTGAGCCGTTCCACCTCGCGCTTGTCACGCCGGTCAAGTCCAAGAGCTCACTGGTGCAGCTTCATGCGTTGCGCGACGCCATAGCCAACCTGAGGCTGCTCGTGCCTGATTCTCGAGTGGCTGTCGTCAAGAGCGATCGCGCCACCGAGTATGAGCATGGGGCGTTTGCTGAGTACTGCAATGCGAACCTCATTGTCCAAGAGTTCGGTGCATCTTATTCGGCGCAGCAAAATGGCAAAGTCGAGCGCAGTAACCGGGTCGTGGTCGACATGGCGCGCGCGTTGCTGCAGGGTGCGGACATGAGCAACATGTTCTGGTCTGATGCTGTCGTGACGGCGGCTTACATACGCAACCGCTGCCCAACGAAGGTGCTCAATGGACGCACACCGATCGAGGCGGTGACCGGCAAGCCGCCGGTGCTCACGGATCTTCACGTCTTCGGGTGTGACGCGCATGTGCTGGTGCCATCTGTCAGGCGCACCAAGCTCGACCCGAAGACCGATAAAGGCCGTTTCATCGGCTACGGCAAGGGCGGCCAGTACAAGTTTTGGGTTCCCTCGGGTGCTGGCGCATGCGGTTCAGTTGTGATCTCGCGCGACGCTGTCTTCTTGGACGAGGTGTTCCGCAATCAGAGGGAGCACTCGGAACCTACCATCGACTCCGATCTAAAGGACGGGCTGGACGATTTACTGCCGCTCGACCTGACGCTACCAGGCATTGATCCCTCTACTTCCGAACCAGTGGGGGCTGTTGACTCTGCCACGAGGCGTGCGCCGGTCGACGTCGGCGAGCTGGTGGGAGCTGTGCCGTCGACAACAACTGTCCCTAGCACTGATCCTGATGTCTGGCCAGAGCCACGTGCGGAGAAACAACCCATGCGCCGCAGCCAGCGACTGCGCACCAAGAGCGCTCGTCAGTTGCGGTTCGAGGAGTCTCACGTGGGCGAGGAGTCCGCACTGCTCAGCGAAGAGCACGACCCCTTGACCCTCGAGGCGGCGATGGCGCGGCCTGACGCAGATCAGTGGCGCGCTGCCATCGAAAGGGAGCTGAAGAGCCTCGAAAAGCAGGGCACGTACGTTGAAGTTGTGTTGCCGGTTGGGGCCGAACTTGTGCAGACCAAGTGGGTGCTGCGGAAGAAGCTGCTCGCGGATGGCACGCTCGACAAGTACAAGGCCAGGCTTGTCGCCAAGGGCTTTACGCAACGCTATGGCGAAGACTACACGGAAACATTCAGCCCGGTGGCGCATTACGACTCCATCTGCACTGTGCTGGCTGTTGCGGTCCAGCTGGGCTGGCACCGACGCCAACTTGACGTGGAGACGGCGTTCTTGAACAGCACTTTAGACGAGGACATATACGTCGCACCTCCCACCAAGGTGGCGAACGGCGTGGTGTGGAAGCTGTGCAAGGCGCTTTACGGGCTTAAGCAGGCTTCGCGCGCCTGGTGCAAGACCGTGACCAAGCACCTGCGCGAGCGCGGCTACGTGCAGTGCGAGACCGACCCGTGCGTACTTGTCAAGCACGAGGAAGGCGGTGAAGGCATCGTGGTGGTGCTCCTGTACGTGGACGACAAGTACTCGCTCAGCAACTTCAAAGCGTCGCTTGACGAGCTCGAGGCAGATCTACGGACTGCGTTCGCCATCCACATCTGCAGCTCGGCGAACAGCTTCGTCGGCATGGAGCTAATGTGGCGCGACGACGGAGCGACGCTCACCATCGGCCAGCGCCAGTACAGTGAGGCCATCAGCGCGCGCTTTAGCCATGGAGTGTCCAAGCCGAAGAAGCCGATGGAAGAGGACTACCAGAAGTAGGTGCACACGGACGAAACCATCATCAACGACTCGTTCCGTCCCGTGATTGGGTCGCTGCTCTACGCATCGACGGTAAGTCGCCCCAACTTGGCGAATGCTGTGCGAGTCTTGGCGCAAGAGACTGAACGTCCGACCCGCATGGTGGAGCAAGGGGTGCAGCAAGTGGTCGCCTACCTCATGCAGAGCATGGACCTTGGGCTCGTGTACCACCGCGTGCACCAAGACTTGAAGCTCGAGGTGTACTGCGATTCGGCTTACGCGTGCGAGCGCGAGCGCAAATCATCGACGGGATACGCCATCATGCTCAACGGGTGTTGCGTAGCGTGGGGGTCGAAGCGGTAGCCCATAGTCACTTTGTCAACAACCGAGGCGGAGTACGTGGCGCTGACCTACGGCATCAAGGAGGCCATCAGGATCAAGCGACTGCTCGAGGAGCTGGGATTTGATCTTGGCATGATCATGGTGCACGAAGACAATCAAGGCGCACAGCACCTCGCTCAGGGCTAGGCCATCACTCAGCGTACTCGCCACATTGACGTGCGCTACCATTGGATTCGCGAACAGATCCAGATTGGAGAGATCGAGCTGCGCTATTGCGCGACCGCCAAGACGGCGGCCGACACGTTGACCAAGCCGCTTGGCAAGGTCAAGTTCGAGATGTTCCGATGCCAGCTCGGGGTGCGCCGAGTGGGAGTGTTGGATCCATGAAGAGCCAGGCCGGACCGCCATGCATCTGATGTACTTCAGGTTCGGCTGGCACAGCGCCGCACCCATCTACTGGATTGATCCTGGATTCAGGCCTGGTGCAATCAAGGACACCGGGAGGGCACAGGTCGTACACAGAGATAGCAGGAAGGTAAGTCGAGCCAGGAGGCAGACAAGCAGGAAGGCAGGATTCTCACTTCTCAATCTTCACCAAGACCAACAACTACTTCTCTCGCATCGCTAACAGGTTATGAGCCCAATAGCTCGGCCTGGGGCGGTGCGGTTTGCGCGACGGCGCGGAGGACGATCAAGCTCAAGGCGTTGCAGAAGCAAGGGTGCTCCAACGAGAAGACGAGTTGGTTTGTCTGCGCTGGGCGGCGACCGACACAGCCCGGGCGCCCACGAAAGGGGCGAAGGTCAAATACTGCGCAAGGCGGCGGTGAGGAGTGCGGTGATGGTGGATCGCGGGGGGGGGCGGATCCTGAAGAAGAACTCGAGGCGAGGGGGAGCACATGCAAGTACGATCCAGGCGGTGATGACGGCCAGGGGGAGCGTGCGACGCTCAACAGGTCGCGACGGTGGCGACGAAGCACAAGGTCGGAGCGGCGACAGCATGGTCGCTCCCGACGGTGACGACGAGCGGAAGGCGCGGAACGCGGATTCGACTCGTGTCGTCGAGGGGGAGTGTTGGAAGTTGGAAGTCGCGCACATACGGTGCGGACGTGTCGACGCCAGAGTAGTATCCTACGGTAGATCTTTAGAGTGTTCTAGAAGGTCGTGCAGGGTAGGACAGCCAGGTAGGCGGCCAGGAGGCCGCGGCCGAGAGTTCTCACTTCAAGATTGGCACAGCCACTGACGAGGCCCCGGCGGGGCCGAAACGCGTCTGGCACGCAGTCAATAGAGAAGCCGTTCACATGCATCCGAACTAGCCGTTCCAACACTGTCCACCATGCCGCCATTCCAAGAAGTTACAGTCATCTACACCAACGACGTCGTGTTCGAAGACAACGTGAACGCGTACCTCGAGCATGAGCTCTCCCGCCACAACCACGCCCGCGCCTTGGCGACCACTCTGTCGTTCTGCCCGCGGCACCGGATGCGTTGCCGGGCCTGTTCTGCTCGCAGTAGTGCCTTGACACAACGATAGACGGCAAAGGGAGCTGGACCTCGCAGGCGGTGCCATTCTACGTGTATTTGCGACGCAACGCGCCGCCGAACTGATCACCTTGTTCATCACGGCGAGGGTCGCGATGACCACGCCCTAGCAGATGGTGACCGGAGAGGCCACTCACGCGGTGCAGTGGCTTGTGACGAACGAACGGGGACCGGCGCGTCGACTCAACTTACAGAACAATGGAACGAGCGGCACTTCGGGTAGGTTGAGCGGCGACTGGTGTCTGGCGTAACTTGTACGACGCCGACGACGTTCTCAGGTTTCCGTTCTCATTGAACAGCTTGCGGGGCGTGTAGAAGCGGTGAAACTTCTCCCAACACGTCCACGTTGGTTCTCCGCACTTGTAGGGAGCCGGTGCCGCCACATGGACCATCTGACACAGACACACGTGATGCTTGATACAGTAGTCTGTCACCGCTGTCGGCGAGCGGTCTTCCCACTTGTAAACCACGCACCAGCTCCGCTTCTTGTTGCTGCCCGCGAACAACTGCTTGGACAGCACCGTCTTGCACGCGAGCTGCCGAGGGCTATCGTCGCTTGGTGAAGGTGTCGACCTCGCAGAACTGGTCGATGCCACTGGCGACATCAGCTGTGTCGAGCTGGGAGCCGAGCCATGACTACCGTACGCGATTCGCTCATCTCCGGGTGCGTCAGGCCATTTCCCCGATAGTAACTCGTACACCAAGTCGATCATGAACGAGCGGTGGGGGTCGCGATCGGCGGAGTCACCGTCACTCATGACCATCCGCCGAGTCGCGTACACGTTGCAGCGCGCAATGTCGACCATGGCCAGGCTGAGCTTTTTGTGCCATTTCTTGAACGAGTACCCGTCGGCGATCGAGAAGCGACCACGCAGGTGGTCGCGCCGGTCTACCCCTTGCATGTTGGCGTTGTAGTTCTTCACGCAGAGCGGGCTCGGGTACTCGCGGTGCTCCCTGCCGACCAGCCTCGTCACCGACGCCGCTTCAGATGCGTCTGCATTCGACACGATTGTCACGATGGAGCCGTCGCACCACGGCGCCGCCACAATCTTGAGCTGGGTCAACACGCCCTGCCGCATATCACCACGGGTGCAGCTGCCCTTCTCCAGGACGACATGCCGCGGGAAGTGCTTGCTGTTCCCTCGTACGGTGCCCTGGCCGTACAGCCCCTTCACCCGCAAAGCTTGGAGGAGCTGGATAGACGTATAGTAGTTGTCGCTGTTCACTATCCGGTTGGAGTAGTAGAACGGACGCACAACCTCGAGCACATGCTGGCGAATAGTTGACGCCTCGGCTATCTCTCGGCCGAGTCGATTGGCCTCCTCTTCAGGGACTACACCATCGTGATGGTCAGCGAAGCTGCTCTGGCCATGCAGACGGAAGTTGAGAACTAACCACGTTGTCGAACAACACGCCATGTAGAACTTGAAGTGGTGCTTCCCGCCTGGCTTCATCGGGTTGAACACGATCAACTTGCGCCCAAACTTGGAGCGGCATTCGATGCTGGCCTCATCAAGCGCGACATCACGCCCGACGTCGACGTATTTGGTGCACGTAGTCTTCAGCAAATTCAGAATACTCCGGATCCTGGCCTCACCGTCCCGAGTGAGCATGTCTGGCGTCACCGAGCTGCGGAAGCAAAATGCCTGGCGCAGCAGCTTGAATGTGCGCAGCGATATCGCGCTGTCGAGGCCCACACTGTAGCTGGTGCCGAAGACCTTCTCCTCGACTTGCTCGCCCCACTAGTTTGCGTACTTCCCCTTGTTTGTCAACGCCATGTAGAACAATATCCCGAGGAATTTCATCAGCTCGTCCATGCTGAAGGGCTGAAAGACCGGTATGTTGTGCTGGACTGCGTAGTTGTTGGTCTCGTAGAGTACCTGCCGCCAAAAGTAGAGTGACAGGTAAGCCAGGAAACTTGACGAGGCAGAGTGCTCGAAAATATATCTGTACTCCGGTCGAACGCGAGTCCCGGTGGTTCCGTCGGCGTGCATGAACAGGTCGCTGGGCGACTCAAACTGCGCTGCCGGATCAAACTTGATGCTCTTGATCGCCTCGACCTCCGCAAGCCCTGTCGGCGTCTGTTCTTCGGCCTCGTAAGCCCCATACTGCTCCTCAAGATCTTCAAAGTCGTCCCCAGGCGATGCAACGACGTCGTCGACGGTGTCGCACAGGTGCTTCCATCCCTGCTCCCGCTCGAAATAGATGTCACCAGCGAATAGTTGCGGACGCCTCTCTGCACAACAGCAAGACTGACGTTCTCGATGCGGCTCTGGAACTGCGAGTCGAGCCAGCGAAGCTCGAACAGGGCTTCCTTTTTCTTGGACTTCTTCAGAATCCGGCACACGCGAGCAGTGATGTAGGTGGTACCGACTACATGGTAAATTTTATGTGTCATCCACGACTCCTTGACTGGCGAAAACGAAGCAAGCCGGTCCACGTACAGGTCTGGAAGCGCAGACGTCCTTCCGTTCTCGACGATTGATACGCCACTTGACCGTAGAATTCCAGTGTCTAGTCGCTCAGCGGCGTCGCGCGCAGCGGCGCCCGGCCGCAGGCTGCTAGCTTCTGGGTAGGCAGACGCTCCTGGATCTAAACAGTCGACGCGATTAGAAGCAGCGGCGCGATGCCGCCCACGCCGGTACGTACCGCTGTCGAACGTTGACGCGGTATCCACATTCAAGCGTCTCCACTTCTTGGCAGGCATCGCTGTTTCCGGACGATTTCGAAAGTGAGATCTCCCGCCATCGACGGGAAATTTGAATCGAACGATTCCAAACGAATTGACACCAAATTTCATACTCGAATCAAGATATATGCGTACAATATTTGAATTGCGATGAGATCTCATTTTGAATTGGACAAACCTATTACAGATTTCCCCGCCAAATTCGCGCCTCAGAACAGTCGGTATACTGTGAAAAGCCATTTTCGATTGTTCGCGAAGAGATATTGTCGAATAATAATTTATGTTAGTGCTGAAGGGAGTTGAAGCACAATAGTTCACGCCCATCATGCCCGTGTTGCTAAATGGTAACACGAAATGAACGGCTGAGCGCGAACATTACTTTTCAAAGTACGTTGCAGTAAGGATGCGATGGTATGTGGTCTGCTTATTTCACAATTTGCACCATGTCATCGACGCCCAAGAACTCGTACATCCGGCTCACCATCGGCGAGAAGCTCAAACTGTGCGAGGTGGCTAGTTTGGAGCGGCGAACACTCAACGAGCTGAGTGAATGGGCCACCAGGGCCTTCGACCTACCGAGAAAGATGC
>JAADXX010000471.1:0-22812 GCA_023338025.1 Phytopythium oedochilum | reverse complement strand
CCGCGGCCGCCGGCAGCGCCTGCGCGGCTGCGACGCGCGCCACGGACCGCAGCACCGGCCGCGATCTTACCGCCAGCATCCTCAAGCTCTTTCTTATATGATGGATATCGCACTTTGATGAAGTGCTACGGTGGACTTGAGGATCATGTGAGACTCGTCGCAACTTCAACCAGCTACGTCATCGTACACCCTGATGGCCGAGAAATCCAGAGTTCACTTCGCTACAGGTCGCTGGAGCGGAGCTGCGCGAAGCTGGCGAAGAGCGAGAGCTGCTGCGCGGCGGGCAGCGCGCCGAGCTGCGCCGACCGCTCCCTCGCGCGCTCGAACTCGCGCCGACGCACGTGCATGTTGGCGACGGCCTCCAATAGATCTGCGGACGACATAGAGCGGTCAGTTCGCAGGTGGAGCGAATGGACACGGCTGAAGCGGCCGTGCGCGTGTCTACCGCTCGATTTCAAACACATACACGGGTCTTTCGGGGGGACTCAACGAGCATCTTCGTGAGCAAGCGAGAGCGCATGTCGTTCAGGCTGGACGAATGAACGTGAGGACCTGCGGCTCGCTGTGTCTATCAGCGCTAGCGACAAGCGCACGTACAGTACACGGACACGTGCTTCGGTGCAGAGGCAGTCTCAAGCAGAAACTCGGATGACTCGTCGGGTAAGTCCGAGCTTGGGGCGTACCTGTCCTCCAACCTGCTTGCGCAGCAGGAACTCTACAGCGCCGCCATAGCCGTCCGTGCGCTGCTGGAGGAGCGTCGCCGGTGACTTGAGGCTAGCGGGCAAGCCATCGAGCGGGGTCCTTGCGCTGCAGGCGGTCCGACACCTCCTTCGCGGCTCCAGCGGGGTCCTTCAGCGCGTCTGCAGGCACCGAGCGCGACTGCAGGCGAGACGCTCGGCACCTCCGTGTCAGACGCGTCCGTCGCAGAAACTCGGGAGTGTGGTCCGACTCTGTGAGCTCGTTCTGTGACGGGTTCGTGAGCTGGCCGTCGGCTACCGAGCGCGCGTCCACGGCGCAGCGCATCGCGTCTCTCAAGCCGGTCTCCAACACGGTGTCCGTCTCGTCGACGGCTCGGTGCTGCTGCTCGCGTTCAGGCCAAGCCTCAACGGGGGCGACTGCTGATCGCGCTAACGCACTCCTTCCAATGGAACGCCACGCGGAACGGTTCTCAGGATGAACCATCGGCTCTATTTCTGTTAATTCACCATTTTGACTATTTGGACTTAATTTGACTGTTAACTCACCATTTTGCCTATTTTATCTCCCCCAAATTCGGAGGCAGAATTCGGTCTCGTGTGCTTCACAGTGGGACGCGACGGCGCAGGAGGGACGCCACTGTGCCATTTATTGAACCTCTGCTATCGCCTAATAATCCCTTCGGATCTGCAGCACAAACCGCTTGACTTCCGACCTCTCGAATAGCATAACCCGCGGCCATGTGAAGAGCTACATTCAGCCGCTGGCTACTGCACATCACGACGCCATGCGCACGGCAGACTCCCTCCCTCGGTCTCCTCGACAGCCCGCCCCATTCACTCGCCAAGTCGGCTAGGCCCACCGAGTCGGTACTGCAGCGGCATGTCGCTCGGCGGCGTCGACGCGGCCACGGTCGCGGCGCTGCTCTCGTCGGGCTCGGCCAGCACCGAGACGCTCGACAAGGTCGTGTCGCTCGTGAGCATCGTCGTGAACGCCATGGACGTCGGGGAGTCGCAGCTGCGCATCTTCGCCTGGGGAGACAGCACCACGCTCGAGTGCGACAACGCGCCGATCGTCATCACCAAGACCGACAGCCCGAACGGAGCCTGCCCCGACGAGTGGGTTAACGCCTCCTGCTCCTGTCTGTCCGACCTCGCCGGCAGCACGAGCTGGACGATCCCCGTGGCGTTGCTGACGCCCGATGACAGCTCCGGCAGCGGCAGCAGCGCCGTTCTCCCCACCAACATTACGGTCGCCAGCGCCACGTCCATCGACCGGATGTTCATCCCGAAAGACCTCACCTCGCTGTGCGCAGAGCTTTGCTCCTGGGGAGAACCGCTCCAAAGCAGTCGTCTGACTCGCTTCCTGTGTGTCGACAGGTCGCTGGTCGGGCAGAGCGCGTCGCCCTTAGGCATCGACGTCGAAACCGGGGGCGTGACCTCGGTCATCCAGGGATTCGTCGTCGCGCTTGGCGCCTCCCAGCTCGCCAACTTGTGCGTGTGCTGGCGTTCTCGAGCTGCCCTTGCTCGGACGGTGCTGACCCTTCTCGATGGCGCTCTATTATCTGTCGTGCAGTGAAATGGTTAACATCACCCTCACCTCCGCCTCGATCGATGCATCGTTCGTGCCGTCTACCGTCACAAACATGTTCGTCGCGTGGTCCCTTGGCCTTCCAGTACTCCCTACCGGTGCTGACACGGCGTTGGTGTGTCTGTCAAGAACCCTTCAAAACTGCGCGCTGTCCGAGCTTTCAAGCAATGTGTTTGCCTCCCGCCACGACGCGCTCGCGTACTTGTGAGTTGATAGCACAGATTCCGAGCCTGGAGGTACCGCCACACGGCCTCTAACTCCAAGCCCACTCTTGTGTGATGATGGCCGCAGAGATCTGTCTGTGAACGACCTGAGCGGGCTCAGCCTCGGTCTATCTGCCTCGGTAAACTCGAGCACCATCCAGTCCGTGTACGTCTCGTCAGCCCTACCACCAGCCGGAATGGGCCAGTGTCTGATGGTCTAACTGCTTGTCTCGTTGGCCTCTCCATGCAGTAACCTCTCGTACAACAGCCTCGCGAGCATCCCGAGCGACTTGTTCCTGCTCGATCACCTCGAATACCTGTGCGTCGCTCTCTTTTCCCGGATACCTGCTGCCTGCCTCTCTCACTAACGATGCCTTGACTCACGTCCAGTGATCTGCGTGGGAACCCGATCACGGACGTCAAAGTAACGGCCTCGCAGCTCGCTCTGCTCCAGGGACTGTCCCTCTTCGAGATCGATGCCATCGACCTGTCTGCGAGGGCTTCGTGCTCTGGTGGCACCTGGACAAAGGTGCAAGACGTGTCCTTCTGCGTGACCGCAGATCCTAGCAACTCGGGCGGCACCATTGCCACTTCCTCGGAAGAAAGCTCTTCCAGCAACACTGCCGTGTATGGCGGCATCGGCGGAGGTGTGGGTCTGGTCGTGCTGATTGTTCTCGTGGTCATTGGCGTGCGCGCCCGAAGGAAAAGGCTCGCGAATCAGGATGCCCAACGCGAAGCTGGAGGTGGCAAGCGCTGGACTGGCGGCGACAAGCACGGCCACGTGGGCTCGCACAACGACGACGAGTTCGATGGCAGCACCATGTCGTTGTCAGGCCCAGCGGAGCTACTGAGCCACCCGCTGATCGTGATGAATCGGCTGCCGATGGCGGATGTGGACGTCCGCGCCAGCATCAGCAAGGGCGGCTTCGGCGAAGTGTTCGAAGGCTACTACCTCGGGCGGCATGTCGCCGTCAAGAAGGTGCACCCGTACTATCAGAACGACCCGCGACGCGTCGAGATGTTCCTGCACGAGATCGTGCTCATGGCGGCGCTGCAGCACCCGCGCATCGTCGAGTTCGTCGGCGTCAGCTGGAGCGCGCTGCGTCACCTGTTGGCCGTCACAGAGTTCATGGACAACGGCGACCTGAGAAGCGTCATGCTGCAGTACAAGCGCGGTCGCCATCCGTCCGAGCCGACCCGCAGTAGTCGCACCAACAGCAGCGGTAATCGCACTAGTGTCCTGTTCAGCGGCGGTAGGAGCTCCCACAGCAACAGCACAGGGGACAGCAGCGCCTCCGGCTCGACTGGTAGCGAGAGACTCACGTGGGAGTCGCACAAGCTCAAGTGGGCCCTCCATATCGCCGAGTCGCTCGTGTACCTGCACTCACTGCAGCCGGCGGTAATCCATCGTGACCTCAAGTCCAAGAACGTGCTCGTGGACGCCAACATGGACGCCAAGCTGAGCGACTTTGGCATTTCGAGGGAGCACTCGGTCGACGAGACGCACATGACCACGGGCGTGGGCACGTCCTTCTGGATCGCGCCGGAGGTGCTGCTTGGCGGTTACTACGACGAGAAGGCGGACGTGTTCTCCTTCGGCATCGTGCTCAGCGAGCTCGACACCGAGGACTACCCGTACTGGAACTACACGAAGTCGTCGAATGGCTCAGGCCAGCCCGGCAGTGGGAGCTCGCAGACTAGCGGCGACAGCCGGCCACGAGGCCTCCACCAGCACGCGATCCTGGGCATGGTCGCAGCGGGGGAGCTTCGGCCGACGTTCTCGACCACGTGTCCGCTCGGCGTGCTCCAGATCGCGGAGCTGTGTCTCCAGAGCGACCCGGAGGCCCGACCGACGAGCGCCATGCTCTTCCACATGCTGCAGCAGGTGCAGGCCGAGCCGAAGCCGTTTGCTCGCATCGGGCCCGCCAAGAACTCGCCCACGGCCTCCTCACGATCCAGAGGTGACTCGTTCTACTAGACACTGCGTGTGTGCGTGTGGTGAAGTGTCTGACCGCCAGAGTCTGACGTAGCTACAGGCGATCAAAATTATTATCCTTGGCCACCGCTGCCCTGCATCTCATGCCTGTCTCTCTCGCTCGCTCGCTCGCTGTAATCAGATCACGAGCTCTGCCTTCCCCACGTGATGCGCCATCCCGTTGGATTCTCTCAGTTTGGATTCGCAGACGCCGGCGCCAAGACCGCCTCGCCATGTTCGGCAAGCTGCTCGCGACCGCGTGGCTGCTGCTCGCGTCGCTAGCAGCGACTGCGTCCAGCACCCGCCAGCTCTACCGGATAACGCTGCCGACCGCGAAGCTGCGCCAACGAATCGGCGAGGTGCTCGAGCAGATCGACGAAGACGACGCGCTCGCGTGGAAGCTCGCTCCACAGCACGCCGAGGTGCTCGCGACTAGCGCGGGGATCGAGCGGATCCGCTCCGAGCTGAGCCTTCCCGGGGCGAGAGAGCTTCAGCGGGGATTGCTAGAACAAAGCGAGCCGGCAGACGTCGTCGCGGTCGAGAAGCTGCCGGTGGATCCCGACCAACTGCTCGTCCTCCAGTTCGAGCAGCGCCATGAGTGCTCTTTGCGGACTCTCGGGTACCTAGACGCACTCGGGAGCAGCCGAGGCAGCCGTTCACCAGCGACGTACACGTCCAGCGCCTTCTTCGACTGCTGGCGTTCCGCCGACGAGATGGACGCGTTCCTGTCGGCGCTTGCGAGCCGGCACCCCGAGTTCCTGACCCGCCTACCGTCCGTCGCTGTCAGCGCCGAGCAGCGCGACATCCCGGCCTATCGCCTGTCCTTCGACGCGTCCGGCGCCTCCAAGGGGGCTGTCTACCTGCAGGGACTCGCCCACGCGCGCGAGTGGCAGGCTGGCAGCTCCGTGGCGTTCACCGCCGCCGCCATGCTCGATGGCCTGCTCGCTAGTGATGCGGCCGTCCTCACGGTGGGTCCTGCGTCTCTCTCTCTCTCACTCGTACCAACTCGATCTGACAGCGATGCTATCGTCTGCCCAGGCGGTGCGGAGCTTCGACTGGTTCTTCGTCCCAGTGCTCAACGTGGACGGCTACCGCTACTCGTTCGACCGCCCCGAGACGCGCTTCTGGCGCAAGAACCGCCGCCGCGTGACCAGCGCGCGCTCCGGACGCGTCACCGTCGGCGTCGACCTGAACCGCAACTTCCCCGTGCCGTTCAACGTCTCCAGCAGCAACGGTGGGCCGTCCACCGACACGTACGCGGGTCCGTGGGCCCTGAGCGAGCCCGAGACCGCGGGGCTCGACCGCTGGCTGCGCGCGCTGCCTCTCCGCGGCGCGCTCGACTTCCACGCGTTCGGCGCGCTCGTGCTGCGTCCTCCAGGCTCCAGCGACCTGGTTAAGGACGGCCGAGGCGACTCGGACGCGCTGCGGAGGATCCAGCGACTCGGGGACGCCGTGCGCGACGCCATGCCTGTCCAGTACGAGAGCTGCGCGGCCAGCGAGCTGTACGCGTCCACGGGCTCACTCATGGACGCGCTCTTCTTCGGCCGCGCGGACCGCACGGCCACGCTGACGGTCGAGCTGGCGGGCGACTCGTTCGTCGTCGACGCGCGCTCCATTCGCGTCGTCGGCGCCCACGCGCTCAGCGCCTCGCTCGCCTTCGCTCGGGAGCTCCCGGCGTTCTACAACACCTCCATTATATGATATTCATAGTGTTAATAATTGATGTTCAAGTTCCATTGACATGATGCTTTGCTCATTTCACAAATTCTAATAATCTATATAGGACTAGTTATGATGACACTTGTGAACAGTCGAGATGGCGCGGAGCTGGTGGAAATGCGCGTGCTGCGATCCAGCGCCTCAGCCAGCAGCCGCGAGCCAGCCTGGCGCCCTCCCGCTGGTCGCGGACGAAACGCTGCTGCTCTCGGCGCTGCCGGCGTCGCCGCAGACCCCGCTCGTCTACCTCTGGTGCGTCAATCTCCGCCCCGTGCGGTCCCGCTCCTCCACCACTCTAACCCACGGAGCGACAGTCGCCATTGCTCGCGGTCCATGGTCCAGTGCGAGAGCTGCTGGGCACTCCTCGCGCTCCCAGAGGCGCCAACCGATGCCGACAGCGCGAATCTGATGGAAGGGGTGGACGCGGTCGCGTGTCGGCGCTGCGGCTTCCTGACGGTCGCGAACGCGGCGATGCGCGCGCGGCTGCAGCTTCCACCGTGTCGCGACGCCGCTGGAACGGTGCGCTATTATCCAGCAGCGGTCGGTGCATCAGGCTTGGCTCAAGACAGCTAATGCGCGCGCGCTGTTCGCAGCTGTGGCGATCGGTGCCGCTGGCGGAGAGCACACGACTGTGTAGACGTCTGAGCGAGGCGACCGACAAGCTGCGCGAGCTGCGCGAGCTCTTACAATCCGGTGGCACCGCCAACGGCGGCGCGCCAGACCTCAACGCGCCACTGGCGACCCAGGACGCGCAGCTCCAAAGACAACGCGAGGTGGCGGAGAAGGAACTCCAGCGCCTGGCACTGGAGCGGGCGCACGCACTCCAGAGACACCCGGCGCAGGTCAGCTCCCAGTCGATGCAGCAGTCGTTCTCGACCACGCAGCTGCATGTACGTGCCATACCTGTCGCTGCCGTCCTCGCTCTATATGCTTCTGATTCGCTGCCGGTTGGTCTGTCAAGTTCCTGAGAGTCCTGTACGAGAACTCGGCCGAGTACTCGGTGCTGATGAGCGCCGTGCCGGCCATCGAACGCTTCCTGGCTGCCCAGTCGACGCTGCTGCAGATGAAGTTCGACCTCTTGGCAGCATACCGAGCGGAATTGCTAGCCCAGCAGCTCTGTGATGACAGTCTGGTAGCTGACGGCTCGGTGTCCGATGCCGTCCGAGTAGCCATGAGCTACTGGGAAGCGCAACTGGAGCACAGGTGGAAGACCTTTCGCTCCCACGCGGACTACCATCTCCCGGTTGTCGCGACAGTTAATGCGTTCCTACGCCCGTTGTTCAAGACGACGCGTGGACTCATGCAGCTTTCTTCGAGTGGGAGTGCCTCTGCAGTCCCAGAGAGTGCCAGCTCTGCCCAAACGGCAAGCCCCATGTCAAGGAAGCGACGGCGATTCTCTGGTTCCAGATCTGCCGCGGGAGGCATCGGTGGCGCCAGTGTCAGCCACGAGTCGGAGATCGCTGGTGTCCAGCGCCAGCTCGAGCTCAACAGCCAAGTCGCGGATGTGGCCAAGAAGGCAGAGCTCTGGCGCGCGCTCTCCTTCTCCGTCGTCTCCGCTGCCGTCGTGTCAATTGAGGATCTGGTCGAAGTGACGACAGCGCGGGCGTGAATCACCGGCGTTACGGGTCTGAAACGGCCCTGCGGCTGGTATGGGGGCTCGAGATCAATGTGATGACCGTGCTATTCAAGTCTCGCGTCTGCAACTGCTCATTAGCTATTCTTGCAGCACGCACTCGATTCACTCCATCGCCTCTGAGGACAAACCTCAAGGCAGAGTCAATCGTCAGGCCATGATACCCGACTCCAGGGCCGTCCAAGTAACCCCCGCGGATCTGCTACGGTCCGCGCGATTGACTGGCGTCGAAGTTCGCCCTGATCTGAGCGCCCCCGCATCGCCACCACCCTCGACAAGTGCCAAGATCTGGTTCTTCCTGCTCTCGAGCCTCCAACTATGGGAGCGGTGGCAGGTGAGTCACAACGGGAGATACACCGAGTCTCGGCTGCGAGAGCTGGCGGTCTATTCGAAGCGCACGTCCACGATGCGCGTCCTCGGAGTGCTAGTGGCAACGCCTTTGCCGATCTTGTGCTTCATCGTCGGCATCGAGAGCGTCCCGCTGGACGATCCGGCTCGCGGCTGGCGCGGTAACAGCGTGTGGTGGGTTCGTCACTCGCTGTGCGTCCTCCTCATCGTCGTGAGCTGTCTCGTCCAGGTCAAGACGCTCGTTCCAGGGATTCAGTTCTCAATGTCCGAGTCACTAGCAATCATCGCTGGTGTAAACGTCGCCTATGTTGGATTCCTGGTCGGCCTCGCGTCGTCCTGGGTGTTCTCGATCCCGTTCGTCTTCGCGCTCACTAGCGGCCTCTTCTCGGTATTTCTTGTGGTCATGTGCGTGTTGGTACTCGAGTTCCGGAACTTCCGATGCTGTGGCAGTGGAGGCCGGTCGAGTCTCAGCGCCTTCGATACCGACAGCACCAAGCGATTCTCGGCGTTCAAGCGCATTATCGTCGTCGAGACCCTTCTGCCGGCGATCTACCCGGCCTTCGAGCGCACCTTCTTGCTGTTTGAGGCTCATTGGCAGCTCCTGTTCTCCGTCCTCCTGTTCGTCCTCAAGTTCGTTCTGAAACACATAATGACGCTGATCATCCGTCGCTGGAAAATGGAGACGCAGCTGCCCGAGATGCTCGTGTTCACCATCGAGCTCTTCCGCTCGCTCTACCTGACAACGTGCTTCACCGCGCAGTCCTTCACCATTTGGTGGACGGCGGTGGTGATCAGCGTCGACTTTTTGCAGTCCCTGAGCTCCGTGTACACGCTCCTGCGCCACACGACGACCGTGCAGCAGCTTTTTGGGTACGAGGGGAGCAGCCGAAGAAGAAGCAGCATCCTTGATAGCGCGCTTGACGCAATGGCGAGCAGACAGCCGCGTCGAGGGCCGTCATTAGCGGTTTTCCGCTCCTTCAACACCGTCAGGCGCTTTCTGACCGCGCGAATTGGCCCCATCATGCCGCAACCGGCCCCTCCGATCACTCTGCGACCCCGAGCCATCCCTCTTCGGTCGGGATCGAGCCGATTACACCGGAAAACGCGCAGCCGACTGATACTAACCCAGCAGACGGAGGAAACGCTGCGCGTGTTCTCCAAGTCGGAGTACTTTATCTTTGTCGAGTACGTCGAGATCATCATCCCGCTCGTGTACGCCACCTTCCACGCGTTCCTCGCGTGCTTACCCAACGCGCGATACTACAGCGCCACTCCGTCCACGGGAGGCGGCGTCCACTCGCTGCTCACCAACGTGGCGCTGTTCGTAAGCATCAAGGTCGTTTCTCTATTGGCCTTCAGCCTCTTTCTGCGTTGGCGACTGCGCTTCTTCATGCTCCACCAGCTCGCGTTCGCGCTCGAGGCCGAGATGATCAACATCCAAGCCAAGTTCGCCATCTTCATCCCGTACTGCCTCTTCTTCTTCCTCGCGCACAACGGTGGGTAGGCTTCGCTCTCTACCCTCCATTGACGCTGAGCTGACATTCAACTTGTTGCTGGCTAGGCGTCGACTTTAGCTTCCAGTTCCTCTGGATTCGTGACGAGTGACAGCATCCGCTAGCGATCTCCACGACGCGACTAGCTGTTGAAGATGCGCGTGTAGAGCTGGTCGTGCATGGCCTGGATGAGGTCCAGCACGGGCGCGGACGAGTACGAGTGCTGGATCTCGCGGTCCTTGCTGCGTTGGAAGACTTGCTCAAGCGCGCCGCGCAGCTCGAACTGCGTCCGCGTCGCCTCCATGGGGCCGATGAGGTTGAGCCGCGTGGCGGCGCTCAGCACGTCGCGCACCGTCACGAACAGGTACATGCGCTGGCACTCGTCCGCGTGGATCCCCAGCAGCGCGCAGACTGCGCCGAACACGACGGCGTGGTGGACGCCCGGGTGCTTGCGCCGCTTGGACTCCTTCCGGGCCGCCAGCAGCGCGCCGAAGCGGCTGTCGGCGCCGCGGGCGCTCGCGTACGTGGAGATGGCGAGCCGCAGCATGGCCGCGCCCTGCGCCAGGGACGCCTTCTTGGCCACGTGGTTCGTGAAGAGCGCCGTCGCCTGCGTGTTCAGCTGCAGGAACGCCTCCACGAGCTGGTCGGCGTCCTGCGCCTGGGCCGCGCCGCGGTAGGCCGAGAAGACGATCGGCAGTGCGAAGTTGGCCGTCTGGTGCAGCGTCGAGCTGAGGAAGCGGTCGAGCGACGCGCCGCCGCCGGAGACGAGCTTCTCCTGCACGGCCGCCTCGAGCCCGAGCGAGTGCGCGAAGCCGCCCGTCGGGTACAGCGAGTCGATCATCTGCCACGCGACCCAGCTGGCCGCCGGCGACTGCTCCGCCATGGGGGATCGAGGCAGAAGGCAGGGGGATGAGGGCGTTCGGGGCAAAGGGAGGGAGGAATGCGTTGCGTGAATGCGAATGCGCTTTTGCGTGTCAAGCGTGACGTGGAATCAGATATAGAGTCAGAATCAGAATCAGAATCAGAATCAGACGAAGAGCTTCAACGCGGGTCGGGTCACCCACCACATCCTCTCAGTGACGCGAACAACACATGAGAGACAAGGAGCATGGAGAGACACTATGGATGCGTTGGAGCAGGCTACGGGTCTGTCTATTGCGCCTTGCTTGGCTTGCGCACGGTGAACTGGACGCGGAAGATGTCGCCGCCCTGCTGCGCGACGAACGTCTCGCGGTCGGTCGGGACGCCCAGCGGGCTCGGCGGGAGCTCGCCGGTCTCGAACTGCCGCGACAGCTCGAACACCTCGACGATGTACTCGAACAGCTCGAGGACGTCCGTCTGGACGTAGATGGGTGTGCCGTCCGCGAGCAGCTCGGCGAGCTCGGCGACGAACTGGCCGTTCACGAGCCGGCGCTTGAGGTGGCGCTTCTTCATCCACGGGTCCGGGTGGAAGATGGACACGCTGCGGACCGGCGCCGGCAAGGACGGCAGCAGCAGCGACTGCTGGAAGTTCATGTTGGCGTGCACGAGCGCCAAGTTCCGGATACCTCGACGCGCGGCTTCCTCCTTGGCGTCCTCCAGCACAGCCTTGCGGATCTCCACGCCCACGAAGTTCATCTCGCCCGCGTTCGCCGTCGCCACGTCCATCAGGTACTTGCCGCGCGCGCACCTGATTGTCGATGGAAGATCGCCATCAGTTCGCTGTGAACGGGTACATCGCGCCGCAAATCTGCACGCAAGTGCGAGGCGCACCCAATGTCGAGGTGGATCGGCAGCGACGGGTCCGCGAAGCACGCGGCCCAGTCGGGCAGCGCGATCGGCTCGCGGTACGCCGCCGACAGCGGGTTTACGTGCTGCCGGTGCCTCCGCGGGACACTAGGTGCCGCGGCAGTCGCGTCCGCAGCGGCGCTGAGGCTGCGCCGGAAGCTCCCGCGCTGCGGCGGGAGCCAGCGCCGCGTCAGGCGGAGCAGCATGGAGGCGAAGGTGGTGACGGTGACGCATTTCCATCCAGCCAGCAGCTCAGAGCGCTTTATTCGGGTCAATTTCCAGTTTATCGACATGTGATTGGACAGAATAGACATCTTTTCGGACGCTAAAGCTATCCTGATTTGTTAATGAATGGCGCGAACGACTGGGATTGGCTGAAAAGATGCGTGGGGTGGACCAAGCGGCCAGTTTCACGCCGTGAGCACCACGCGGCACGTGTCGCGACATTGACAGGCATCGGTGGGCTTCTTCCTCGGCGATCCCTGCGCTTCAGTTCCAGCTCCAGGCGCTCGGCATCAGCTTGGCGCTATCGGTGCTCACGGGGGAAAGGCCTGGGCGATGGACGAGAACGTTAGCGGCGCCTTCTCGGCGCTGCGCGACGCGTACGGACGCAAGACGCTGTCGGAGGCCGACTTCTTCTGGCCCGCCTCGGGCTGGTCGCACTCGTTCTACAACGGCTTCGAGATGTGGTGGCTCGCGGGCATGCCGTTCACACTCGTGTTGGTGCTCACGCTGCTGAGCGTCTCGCTCGCGTCGGGCCTGAGCGGGATCGGGGGCAAGCTGCGCGTCTCCGTGCACCTCTCGCTGCCGAGTGTTGTCGCGCGCTGGGCCGCGAATGCCACGGGCGTCGCCGTGCGCGGCAAGACGTGCAGCCGCGTGGCCAAGGGCCAGCTCTCGACCGAGAGTCTCAAGGTCGGCTCTCTTGCTGCAATCGCTTGGCACATTGGTCGCTCCGGGCCTTACGCGCGGCGCTGTTGTTGACAGATCCCCCACCACATTGCCGTCATCATGGACGGGAACCGCCGCTACGGAAAGACCAAGTACGGAGCCGGCGTGCGCGGCCACTCGGACGGGAGCAAGACGCTCGTGGCGTTCGTTGACTGGTGCATCGACGCTGGGATCAAGGTGCTCACGGTCTACGCGTTCTCGACAGGTAGAGCTCGCCTATTGAACGAACGCGTGCGTGGACTTGCGACCCTAACGTCTCTCTCTCTCCGTCCTGCCAACTGCTCGTCCAGAGAACTGGAATCGCGACCAGAGTGAGGTGGACGCGCTGATGAGCCTCTTCAACCAGTTCATGCACCAGATCGTGCCCGAGGCGCTCGAGCGCGACATCCAGGTGCGCGTGCTCGTCTCGGACGGCCGCAAGTTCCCGCCCTACATCGTCGAGGCCATCGACCAGATCGAGGACAAGACGCGCCACTGCCGCTCCTTCAACCTCAACATCTGCGTCAGGTAATGGGCTGATACTCGACGAAGGCGTTCGTGCTCTACGGTCGGTGGTGCTGATACTATTGTGCTTCATGTTGCGGTGTGATGACTGCAGCTACGGCGCTCGCGACGAGATCGTCGGCGCGTGCAAACGCATTGCAGCGGAAGTGTCGCGTGGCGAGACTTCGGTGGAGCAGATCGATGAGCGGCTCGTCAGCGACCGCCTGCTCACTGCGTACGTTGGTTTATGCATCGTCGAGCTCTCTGACTTGTCGTGACGCTAACGTACGTGTGCGTGTGTGGACGAACGGTGGATCAGCGGCCTGCCGGACCCGGATCTGCTGATCCGCACGTCGGGCGAGCTGCGCCTGAGCAACTTCTTGCTGTACCAGGTCGCGTACTCGGAGCTGGTCTTCCTCGACAAGCTCTGGCCGGAGCTGACCCAGCAGGACCTGCACGACGTCGTCCGCGAGTTCAGCCGCCGCAAGCGCCGCTTCGGCAAGTAACGAGGGTCGTCACTAGAATGGTGGCGTTTTGTTTTGACACATGTCATAATTCGCCTTGCAAAGTCCGAATTTAACCTCTAGAACAGAGCCATTTTACCCAAATATTCTCCTCAATCAGGACAGATCCTAGATTTAGAATTGTTTTTGGCGCGGCCCCGTCGTTCCCGCGCAAGGCGCTCGCTAGCATTTTGCATACAAAGCGGAGGTGAAAGCGGCGGCCGGTCGGACGCGAGAAGCCATGCCCAAGCGCGAGGCGGACGCGAAGCTCGAGGCCGCGCCCTCGGCGGGCGACTCGGCTGTCAACTCGGCTGCCAACTCGGCGCCAGCGAGCAAGAAGCAGCGCGTCCTCTCGCCTGCGGCGGCCGCGCCATCGGAGTCGGAGCCGGCGCCTGCGAATGGGGCGACCGACCCGACGCCGCCGCCTTCTGCCCCGCCAGCGGCGGCCAAGGCGTCCATGAAGACGTGCATCAACTGCCAGAAGGACCTGTCGCGCAACATCCGCATCACGTGCGCCGAGTGCAAGCCGCAGCCGCAGCTCATCGAGTTCTGCATCGAGTGCTTCGCCGTCGGCATCGAGCTGGGCGAGCACAAGAAGCACCACCAGTACACCGTGTCCGACTGCCTGGCGTACCCGGTCGTGCGCGACCCGACGCCTCCGAGCGACGCCGGCGCTGACCCTGGCGCTGGACCGGCGACTCCCGCGAAGGACGGCGCTGTCCCTGCGACTGGCGGCGCTCCCGCCGGCGCGGACGCGGCGACTGCGGCGGCGGACCAGTGGACGGCCGACGAAGAGCTGCTGCTGCTGGAAGGGATCGAGATGTTCGGCATGGGCAACTGGAAAGACATTGCCGAGCACGTGGCCACCAAGACGGAGAAGAAGTGCGAGGTGCACTACATGAACGCGTTCCTGAGCACGAGCGACCTCATGCCGCGGTTCATCGGTGACCCGGAAGATGCCAACGCGCGTAGTAGCAGCAGCAGCAGCAGCAGCAGCAGCAATAGCAATGCCAGCGCTCCAGTTGGCGATCCGACCGAGGAGCCATCCGCTGTAGCAAACTCTACGCCGGCGAACGGACAGACGCCAGCAGACGCTTCCAGTGCCGGGCCGCCGCGAGAGCGAAGCGCGCCGAGCCAATTGGCCGGCTACATGCCGCTGCGCGGGGACTTTGACGTCGAGTACGACAACGAAGCGGAGCTGATCTTGGCCGACATGGAGTTCTCGGACGACGACCATCCGACGGAGCGCGAGCTGAAGCTCAAGGTGATTGAGATCTACAACCAGAAGCTGGCCGAGCGCGAGCGGCGCAAGAAGTTTGTGGTGGAGCGCGGTCTGCTGGACTACAAGCTGCACCAGCAGTCGGAGCGCCGGCGACCCAAGGACGAGCGCGAGATCATCGCGCAGATGCGGCCGTTCGCGCGCTTCCAATCCCCGCAGGAACACGAGAAACTGGTGGACGGGCTTATCGCGGCCATGCGGCTGCGCAAGCAGATCCTGCTGCTGCAGGAGTACCGCAGGAACGGCGTGCGTACGCTCGCGGAGACGGAGCTGTACGACAGCGAGAAGAAGAAGCGCGAGGTCGAGCAGGCGATCCAGAAGCAGCGCGACAGCGCGTCGTACTTGTACGAGTCTGGCCGTCCGGCGTCGAGCAGCCGAGACCGCGCGAACCGGCTGCATTTGCGGGAAGCGGGCGGAGACAACTCGACCGAGAAGGAGCACGCTCGTACCCGTGGAGGCAACGCGGCCGCGACAATTGCCGGCGTAAACGCGATCGCCGCGACGTTCAACGTCGACGGCACCCCAGGCGCGCACTTGCTCGCTCCCATGGAGAAGGAGCTTTGCTCCAAGCTCAAGCTGCTTCCAAAGGTAGCGTACTACTGCATGGCTTTCCTTGTTGGCTCAACCTTAGCTGACCGTCGCGTGTTTTCCTGCGATCGCAGCACTACCTGGTCATCAAGGACGCGCTCGTGCGCGAGTCCTATCGCCTGGGCTACCTGACAAAGAAGATGGCGAAGGAGACCGTCAAGATCGGTACGACGCTGGCGAGAGGAGCGCGAACTCGAGCGGATGGGTGCTGAGCATCGTGCCTGGTGTGTGTGTGCGTGTGTGTGCAGACGCGGACGTGTCCAAGGCCGGGCAGATCTACGAGTTTGTCGTTAAGTGCGGCTGGGTCAAGGCCGAGGCTGGCATCCCCAAAGGTGCGTCGCGCTTGTCGAAACCTTCGCTGCGCGCTCCGATAGCTGAGACTTGTGTGCTCGCTGCTTGCCAGTCCCGACCAAGGCGCTGCCGTCCACCGCGGCTTCCGGCGTATCGCCCGCTGCTCCACCACCTGCCACTTAGCTAGATAAACAACAGGTTAATACAAGTAATGGGGGCACAAGGCGAAAGAACTGCAACAGGGTCTTGTAAACTTATCCTAATATGCTGGGCAGGTATCACGTCAGAAAGTATAATTAAACGTATATGTCTACTGACACATATTCAATAGAGTATATCTGTAAATGTACACTTAATCAGACACACAAGTCCGCCAGTGATCAATTGCAGCCCCCACATCATCATCCCGTTCCCCACGCGCGACGAAGAAGATGACCATCCTGCAGGAGATCACGGCCCAGCGCCGGCTCGACGTGGCCGCCGCCAAGGCCGCCGTGTCGCCCGAGACGCTCCGCCAGCGCATCGCCGCGGCGGAGGCGGCCGTGGGCCCGGCGCTGGACGTGCTCGCGCGCCTCAACGCGCCGCCCGTGAGTCCCTCGCTCGCGTCGCCATTGAGCGCGTTCGCGCGATGCTAACGCTGTTGTCTACTGTGTGTGGGCAGCGCGCCGGGTGGGCGAACATGGCGCTGGCCGCCGAGTTCAAGCGCGCGAGCCCGAGCAAGGGAGCGATCGCGCTCGGCCTGGACGTCCGCGGTGCGTCCGCCTCGCTCTCGGCGTCCGCCGCAACCTGTAAGCGGTAACTAACAGAGCTGGCGCGTGCGCTGTTTGTTGGCAGAGCAAGTGCGGCAGTACGCCGAGGCGGGCGCGAGCATGATCTCGGTGCTGACGGAGCCCAAGTGGTTCCAAGGCTCGCTTGAGGACATGCAGGCCGCGCGCGATGAGGTGCAGGCGCTGCCGGAGCGCCCCGCCATCCTGCGCAAGGACTTCGTCTTCGACGAGTACCAGCTGCTCGAGGCGCGCGCGTACGGCGCGGACTGCGTGCTGCTCATCGTCGCCATCCTCGAGCCGGCGCAGCTCGCCCAGCTCATTGACGTACGCCTCTGGAGCTTGGAAGAGCTCGCGCTCTCGGTCGTGGCTCGTGCTGATTGTGCCTTTTGGCTCTGCGCAGGCGACGCACAAGCTCGGCATGTGCCCGCTGGTCGAGGTCAACAGCGTCGAGGAGCTGGACATTGCGCTGAACGCGAACGCGAGGCACGTCGCTCGCTTGTTCATGGCCTTTGGCCACCATGAGCTGACGGTCTTCCGCTGATTCCCCCTCCCTCAGACTCATCGGCGTCAACAACCGCGACCTGCGCACGTTCAAGCTGGATCTGGACACGACGACGCGCATCGCCGACGCCATCCGCCAGCGCGGACTGACGCTCGGGCGTGGCGGCATCTCGCTGCTGGCGCTCAGCGGCATTCGCTCGCACGCGGACGTTGTCAAGTTCGAGAAGTGCGGCGCGCGCGGCGTCCTCATCGGCGAGCACCTCATGAAGAGCGGCAACTTGGACGACGCGATCAAGGAGCTGCTGCACCTGTCGCGCCGGCGCTCCCCAGAGACGAGCGACGGCACGTTTGCTCAGCCCCTTGCCAAGATCTGCGGCATCACCAAGCCCGAGTACGCTCTCGCTGCGCTCCGCTCGGGCGCCAACCTCATCGGCATCATCATGGCGGAGGGGACACCGCGGTACGTGGCACCGGAAGAGGCCAAGGCGATCATCGCAGCGGTGCGCCAGTACGGCGAGCGCACGGGGCCCATTTTGCCCGAGATCCTCAGCGCTCACCTGGCGGACTCCAGCGGCGGGGACTGGTTCCATAAGAACGCACTGGCGCTGCGCGAAGCCTGCGCGCGCGCGCCGCTTGTCGTCGGCGTGTTTATCAACAAGAGCGCCGAGGATATGAACGCGCTCGCGCAGGACATTGGCTTGGACCTGGTGCAGCTGCACGGCGACGAGGGCTTTGACATTTGCCGCGAGGTCGTCGTGCCCACGATCCGCGTGTTCCACCTCCCGGACTTTGTGAGCAGCGACGGCGTCGACCCGGAGGCGATCCTGCAGAACGTCCAGCGAGGTGAGAGAAGCCCGCAGCTTGTGCGTATGCTACTTCTGGTGTAGAGCACTGACTGATACGTTCGTCTACAGGTGCGGCCAACTTTTTGCTGCTGGACACGAGCGTCAAGGGCCAGCAAGGCGGCACAGGCGTCACGTTCGACTGGAAGATCGCGGCCCTCTTTTCGCAGGCGCGGCTGCCGTGCCTCATGGCGGGCGGCCTGACGCCCGAGAACGTCGTCAAGGCACTCACGATCGCGCACCCTCTCGGCGTCGACGTGAGCAGCGGCGTCGAAGTCAAGGGCTCGCCTGGCGTGAAGGACCTCGGCAAGGTCGCCGCGTTCCTCAAGGCGGTCAAGGACTTCCTCGCAGTCGCCTCGCTCAAGATTGACGAGGAGGCCGAGGCGTAGAGGGGGCACGTCTCCACCAGAGAGCCTGAGTCTCAAGGGAGGGCGAGCTCGTGGAAGCTAACACCATGAATGAAGCAACGGTTGTGTTCAAGCACCATGTACACGCAATAGCTGGCCGCGTCCCTCCTTGGTATACAGCAAGCAAATACTTTACGTCACTGTCGACGTCGACAAACCTGTTCCGCTAGCGCCGGGATCACTCGCTCGACCGCAGGATCGGCGTGAAGAAGCCCTCGTGGCGGCCGTCGAGCTCCCGCGAGACGACCTCGTCGCACTGGTCGGCGATGATCCGCACGATGATCGTGTCGTTGGTGATGTTGACGACCGAGCGCAGGCGGTCCATGATCCAGTCGACGCTGACGAGGATCGTGAAGGCGGCGGGGACCTCGGCCGAGAAGACGGTGCGCCACACTGTGAGGACCATGACGAGGCCGGCGTGGGGCACCCCGGCGACACCGAAGGATGCGATCGCGCCGACAATGGCGAGGAGGATGAAGCGCACGGGCGTCAGCAGGTCGTCGTAGCCGCCGACCTTGGCGAGGAAGACGCACGCGATCGGCATGTAGCATGCCGTGCCGTTCAGGTTACTCGTGGCACCCAGCGGCAGCACGAAGCGTGACAGCGCGTACGACACCTCCTTGGTCGCGTCGACGCAGCGCATGGTCATGGGCAGCGTCGCGATCGAGGAGGAGCAGCCGAGGATGAAGATCTGCGCCGGGATGATGTAGCGCAAGTACGAGAAGATGTTGCGGCGAGTGGTCACGAACAGCACGAAGCCAAAGATGCCGAGCGTGAGCGTGAGCAGCGCGACAACCAGCGTGCCGATCATGAACGCGACGCCCTCCATCAGCACGGTCGAGGAGCCGTAGCTGGCCATGGACCCGGCGATGAGCGACACGATGGCGAACGGGATGTACTTGACGACGACGTTGATGAGCAGCAGCACGACCGTGTTGGCGTGCTGGACCATGAGCAGCGCGTAGTTCTCGCCGCCCGCGTTCTTGTCCATGCTCTTGACGACCGCGACGCCGAACCAGATCGCGAAGGCGATGATGCTGAGCGTGGACGTGCCGGCGAACGACTCGACAATGTTCTCCGGCACGAGGCTCTCCAGGATACTGAAGATCTGTTGCGACACGTCCAGCGCCTGGAACTGAGTGCTCACCTCGGTCGTGAAGTACCCCGACGTGTCGTTGAGCGTGAAGAACGCGAGGTCCGCGGTCGCGTTCGTGGATGTGCACGCGATGGAGCCAGAGGTATGGTTCACCATCAGGTACTTGTTGTTGGCGCACAGGAACGTCAGGTCGGTCGTGTCCCTCGTGGTCTCCACGTCCTCCTCCGACGAGTACATCAGGCTCATGAGGTAGCCGAACGAGGTGCCGACCGTCGAGGACGTGATGGACGCGAGCGCGAAGTACATGACCATGCGTCCGCCGATCGACGCGGCCTTGCCGGCCTCGACGAGCTCGCCCATGCACACGACGACGCTACAGAAGACCATGGGCGTGACCAGGCACTTGAGCGCCTGGATGAACAGGTTGCCGGGCAGCGCGATCCACGAGGCCGCCGCGGCGTTGACGTCGTACTGCGCGAGGAGCACACCGATGCCGAGCCCGATGCCGGCGCCGACGCACACGTGCCAGATGTTGACGCTCGTGCGCTGGTCGTACGGCGACATGAGCATATCGCGCACGTTAAGCCCGTTGTGCGTGCGCGGGTTGTTGCCGCCAGGACCCAGGCCCTGGCCCAGGCCGCCGCCCAGGCCGGGGGTCGCCACGCCGTTAACCACCGAGTTGCCGAACGTCTTGCGGTCCTTGAGGTCGTACTGCTGCGTGCTGCGCGGCGTGAGCGAGAAGTCGCTGTCGGCCGGCGGGTACATCTGCGCGCGGATGTTCTTCATCTTGTCCATGCTGGTCCGTGTCCGGTGGCGTCCGGTGGCGTCCGGTGGCGTCCGGTGGCGAGCGCGTAGGATACGGCGGACGAGTCGCGGGGTCGGCGCCAAGGGGAGGAAGCGCGAGTGCCACTCGGAGACGCGAGTCGGAGTGGGCCGCCCCGCTGTCAAGTCCCGCACGAAGAAGAGGAGGCGCCTCGGCTGGACGACGCCAAGCTGAGCGGCTGTATGCTCGCTCCAGCTCCAGCGGCTCCGCTATGCTCGACTTGGTCCGCCTGATTCATGCATCAAACGCAATTCGGGACTGGATCTCTGGAACCGGCGCGACTAAATGTACTGGAATTTGTATGAGGGAAGTGACTTGCATCAAATCGCTGCGGAAGATCCAACAGATGGAAGAGCGCGCATCCTCCACACTCTCTTTTTCATCAAGAAAATGGAGCCAATGTAAAAGTGATTTGGGCGTTTCGTAAAAAAATTAAAATGTCTTATATATTTTTAGTTACCCCTCCAGATCCTTATGCACCTTAGATCAAAGGCTGATTGGTGGGTTGGTTGGTTGGGGATGTCACGCTGCCTACCGCCGAAACGCACTGGGCCTTGAGAGACCTCGGAGCTGGCACTGAAGCAGCGCCAGCGTGTTTCTGGACGCATTCACGTCGCGGTTCACCGTCGTACTAAGACAGCCATTGGTTCGGCAATGAAGTACGACATGAACCGCCACCGTGGGCTCGACAACATCCCGGCAAACGCGTCTTGAGCGCTACTTTCGCAGCTCACTGCGGCACACCGAGTGAAGCTTATTCGTTCTGTACTCGTCGACCGAGATGACGGAGCAATACCTCTTCAGCTCGCTCTCCAGGTTCTTGACAGTCGCAGGCGGGAATGTCTTGATCATGCCGCCGCTGTCGGTGTTGCTCCAGTCACCAAACTCGATCGCTGTACGCCTGCCCGTCTGCTCTGTGAGCTTTAAACAGAGATCGCTTAGCGTCTTCTGCTTCGTGACGAAACTGCGCAAATGGAGCTTCCGGTATGGCTTGTGCATCATGAAGCCCAACAACAGATCCGCGCGCGGGACCAGAAATCGAACGTACGTCTCCAATTGCTCAAGCGAAGCCGTCTTCTTCGTCGGCATACCGCGGTAAGCCTCTCGGATGTTGTGGTTATGACGTTGCCTAACAGCCTTTTCTGGATCTTCTCTGTGTAGCTCGCGTCCTCGTAGAATTCACACATCGAGTAGTGGATCGAGGTCCCGTCCTGATTGGTCGCGACAAACATGTCGAGCCGTCCTAGTTGGTCGCGACAAACAAATTGCACCGACCAGGGTCGAGACCTCACATGACGTCGACGTCCACTTCATGCAACGGTCGATCGACGACCTCGTGCAGAGGCTTGCGCAGCACGACGCTGATTGACTTGTCGTCTGTCTGGACCTGTCCGGCAATTCTGCGTGTTCCGGTCTCAAACTTGGAAATCCTGAAGGACTGACGCGACCATGAGTCTGCGACCGCGGCCCCCTCGATAGGTGTAACCAAGTTGTCGATGCTTGCCCGTTTGAGCAACCCGCAAAACCCCATGCTGAAATGGCTGTATTCAACCTCTTTCTTGGTGGGTAGAAGGCTAAACACCCGCAGCTTTGTGTAGTCCGGTGAGCTCTCGTTTCGACGATTCCACTCCATGATGTCTACGAGAAAGCCGTACAATAGTGGCAGCAACAAGTGGGGGTGTTCGTCGTCGAGCTTGTCGTTTGGCTTTCGCTGAATGCACTCTCGCCACGCCTGGATTTCAGCATCATATCCATCAAAATATGGGTCCGCGATGCTTTCAAGCATGTCGTACGCGTCAGCACCGTTCAAATCGTAGCATCGCTTGAGTTGTCGGTGCAGGCGACGATAAAATTTGAGGGAGGTTGCGTTATTGATGTTCGTTTCTATCTGGCGAGCTGCGTTGCCCTGTCATCTGCAGGTCAAACATTGAAGGCTTGCGCGGTTGGCAGTTGGGTCTCGCCAAGAGTTGTACAGTATGGTCGAGCCCCGGAAGTCTTCGTCTCCGTTGCTACGGCCAGTCACGACTGCAGTGAGGCAGCGATAAAAAGTTCTGCTTCAGCTCTTCAACGGGCATCCCATGACGACATATTCGCAGAACATGAACGTTTGCCAGCACATAGGCCTCGAGAACGGCCTTGTTCGTATCCTTCAGTACACCCTCTCATGGCAACGTCTTGGCTGTGTCCGTACAGAATCCGTCAAACGTCATCTTTACAACAGCGAACTTTCTCTTGGTGTTGACGCGCTGTCGATCGGCAACGTCTGGTCGTAGTCCCTCACTTCAGTGAGACTCAGTGGGGAGCACTGAGCAAGATAAAGGGCATCTTGGGTCCCGATGGGATAGTGCAGCTGCTTTCGCAGAGCGTTGAGGCGCAAATTACGCGAGTGGAGCAGGTTCTTGCGTACGAAAATGCGCTCTTAAACCACGTCCGTGGTGCGCTCCAGGCGCAGGTAGCACCGTCACCAATGGTACTTCAAACTAGCCAAAAGCCGCTGCACCTGAAGGTGGGGCCCTTTACGGGCGACGAAGGCGGAAACCCCTTGCTTTGGGTTCGGTAATTGGAGATAGCCATGTTGGCCGCACTCCTCACGGACGAACGTCCGATTTGAGCAAAGTACCGCAAGCAATTTAGCACGCTCGCCGGTGGTCCTGTTCGCGCAGTAACATCGTTCCGAGATCGACGATGCGTTGAAAGGTGTTGATTGCGAACAGCCAGTGTATGTTGTTGGAGTTCGGAGCGCTTGGAGCTTGGACGAAGACGGCTTCGGGTCGGGATTGCAAAACCAAAAGTGATTGATTTGAGGTCCTTAGTTCGCGGTCATCGTTGCTACATCTAAGCCCCATCGGCTCCCTCTGTGTCT
>JAADXX010000470.1:0-22819 GCA_023338025.1 Phytopythium oedochilum | reverse complement strand
GAGCAGCTACAGAAGGGGGTGCTGGATGGTACGGGGAGCGGTATGCAGGCGATATGCACGGCCGGTGGTGACGGGGAGGGGAAGGAACTGCAACGGCTACTTCTAACGCTGGGCTATCGATCGAGATCTCGACGGCGTCCGTCATACGAGGCAGCCGTACTCTGGCGAGATGTGGCGGAAGATGTCGTCTTCGAGCCCCTCGGCCACTGCCATTGCGCTGCTGCTGCTACTGCTGCTGGCGCTGGTGCTAGTGGCCGCAGTGCTGCTGGTCGCGGCCGACGCAGCCGCGGCGATTGCCGCTTTGCGAGTGGCCATGGTCGGGGACTGCAGCGAGAAGAAGTCGTACGAGACCGAGTCGAGCGAGTAGCCGCAGGACGGGGCGAAGTCGTCCTCGGCTCCGAACGGGTCGTAGAGACCGTCGAAGCCGAGTCCGCCGGCCGCGCTGAGGCTCGAGGACGGCGGCAGGTCGCATCCGGCGGCGGTGGACGACCCGTTGGCGGTCAGGTAGCTGCCGTCGAAGATGGAGGCGTTGCCGGGGCCCATGGGGCTGCAGAAGAAGAGACTCTCGTGGGGCGAGGCGCCGGCGGACGAGGGCGAGTCGGTGAAGAAGTGCTTGCGCGCCTTGTTCTTGCGCGCGGGCGTGACGCCGGGCATGCCCAGGCCGCCGTGCAGGTGGTGGTGGTGGTGGACGGCCGCGGCGGGCGACGGGTGCACGCGGGGGCTCTGCGACCCGCACGAGTCGTCGTCCGAGTCGTCGTCCGGCGTGGACGGCGTGGCGCCGCCGTCGTGCGCGAAGAAGTGGTGCGGCAGTAGCTGGCCGTTGGGGTCGATGCCGTACGTCTCGGGCGACAGCAGCCGCGTGAGCTGGCTCTGGTAGATGGCGTGCTGGCGCAGCTGCTTGTCCGTGAGCGGCGGGCCCGTGCCGTTGTCGGCCTGCTGCTGGCACTCGGCGAGCTCCTGCAGCGACCGCTTGAGGCTGCGCACCTTGCGGTACGGCCAGTGGCGGATGCCGATGGCTCGGCACCGCTTCTTGAAGGCCGTGGCGCGCACGCCGAACTTCTCGGCCGCCACCTTGAGCGGCAGGTGGAAGTGGTGGCTCAGCGCCGCGAAGTTGCACGTCGAGACGGCGGCCAGGGGCGTCGACGGACCCGTCGACACGGCCTGCTGCTGTTGCTGGACGTGCGAGAGCGGCAGCGGAGCCACGGGCGCCACCGCCAAGGTCGGCGACGGGAACGGCCGCTTCTTGAGGTTCCCGGGCGTGGGCGTGGCCGTCGCGGGGAACTCGCGCGGCGCCATGGGCGTCGGCGAGCGCATTTCGGTCGGCGAGCGCGTCACTGCGGCTGCGGTCACGCCGCCGGAGCCGCTACTGGAGCGGGCGATCAGCTCCATGTCCATCTGCATGAAGGAGTCGAGCGGCCCGAGTCGGTGAAGAACGAACGGTGTTGATGGAGGATTGACGGAGGCGAGAAGCGAGCGCGTCGGATCGGATGATGGGCGCAAAATGGCGAATGCCGCGGGGAAGAAGGGTCGCCGTCCGAGCCGTTGGCCCAGCTACTCACCACTCACCACCCACCTTACCGCTTGCTCCTCAAGCGGCGCGGAACTCGAGGAGGAGGAGGAGGATGCGTGCCAAACGCGACTCGGTCTCTGACGCACTCGGCTCCTTCCATAGATCCCGAGCGAGTCGCGCGTGAGGCCCGTGAGCGGCTGGTGTGGCGGATCTCCCTCGCGTTGCGGCCTTTCGGTCGCGGGATCTTTTCGCGGAAGGACAGGTGCTCGCGTGGAATGGCCTCGATCAGATGCCAGATGCGAGTCATGCACAGCCGGAGGATCCGCTGGAAGCGGCCGGGAAGCGGCCGGGAACGCACATGGAAGCGCATGGAGCGCGCGAGGGGCGAGAAACGCTCCGGCCGGCGCGAAACGGAGCCCTCGCGGCCGATTTTTGAGCCGAGAAACCCACGCCGGAGCGTTTCGAGCCCGTGTAGATGCCGCTGGTTCTTCCGTCTTCTCTTCTTTCGACGAAGGCGCTAGAGAAGCTGCAGCGCCGGAGAGAAGCTCCTCCATCTTCGTCTCGGTCTGCAACTGGAAGAGAGATCGAGTGGAGGGGAGATGGAGGAGAAGCACTGGTGCATTAGTCGACCTGCCTGCCTGGGTGGGTGCTGAGACGCTCGGACGCGTCCTTCGAGCCGCCAATGGCGCGTCGTCCGCCGCATCCTCCGCGTATCTTTCCTCTCTGATCTTGAACGGCCATGCACCTCACCTTCCGGTGGGTGCCACCGACGCACTGTCACATCCAAGGAGCGAGCTAGCTCTCGAGGTCCGGTGGTGCCACGGCAGCGCGCAGCGTCTGCCACATGAGACGCGAGTCATTCCAGGCGGCCGTACCCTCCGCTGCCGAGTAGTTGAGCGCGTCGACGTGCCACATGCCAGCACCGCGGAGCCCGAGCGCGCGCACGAGCCCGAGCTTGTGCTCGAGGCTCTTCGGGTCGTCGAACCAGACCTGCTTGCTCTCTTGACGCGGCGACCCGTCGAGCCAAACGTACGGCGACTCGGTCAGCTCGTCCCACTGCTCGGTGAGTCGCTTCGACCGGATGAGCTCCTTGACCACCGCGAAGTCCAGTTGCCTGCCCGCTGCGTCGCTGCAAGGGGCGCCAAAGAACGGCACCTGGTCCCACAGAGGTCAGGCCTCGCCTCATAAAGCCTATGCACGCGTACTACCCACCGCTGGGATGCGACAGACGCTGCTGCGACCATCGTGGTCTCCGTCCGACTCGCAGTCGTACTCGTATCCGTACCAGGGCACGCCGAGCACGAGCTTGTCGGCCGGAACGCCGGCCGAGAGCAGGAACTCGTCGATCCCCTGTTGAACGAGCGCGCGCGGCGAGTTGGCGCCAGCCACGCACACGTCGTAGATCTGGCTACGCATGTCGTAGGACATGACGAAGAGGAAGTCGGATGCGGACGCCAGTTCCTTCCACGGGTAGTAGCGGCCGTCCACGCCTCGCGGTGCCCACGGCACGTCGAACGTGATCTGAACGAGGCCAATCGTCCACTCGTCAATCATCGCGTAGACACTACAACGGAGCGCAAGGTCGCTCACTACCTACCTGGGCGTATTGGGTCATCGGGTGTCGCTGGAGCTCGTCGCGAAGCTCACGCACTAGCTCGGCCAGGCACTTGGCCGTCGCGCCGCTCATCGGCTTCTCCGTGTCGATGTTGACGCCGTCAGCATGGCTAGTAGCGATCAGCGTGTACGTCGCCTGAGCGACAGGTATGAGCTGTCATTGCTCGAGCCTCTTGGCTTCTCCCCCCATGGTCTGTGACGCACCTGGATCCACTCGCGGCGCGCGACCAGGTCGCAGAGCTGGGCGACGTCGTCGAAGTTGTGCTTGACGACGACCAGCACGCCCTTGTCGTGCGCGTGGCACAGCATCTCCGGGTCCGTGTTCCACGCGACGGTCGTCAGCTGCGCGCACACAGCGCTGTCAGTGTCCAAACAAACACTGGCATCCAACGGGTGAGACCAACGATCGCGCACCAGGTCCCAGTCGTAGCGCTTCCACCGGTCGTCCGTCGCGATCGAAAAGGCGAACACCTCCTTCTTCTGGGACCCGCGGCGCTCAGGCGACGACAATGCAACAGGCAGACACAGCCGAGAGGCGGAGGGGCCGGCGTGCCATCGAGAGCATTGGCAGTCGCGAACCCAGTCGCGAGCTGCCTGGTCGAGCGCGAACGAGTCGTTCGGAGGCTTCTCAGACGCCAGCAAGAAGGGGAAACGCGCACCGCGGTCATACACAGCAAGACCTCGAGTTGTAGGTACCGGCAGCGCGCCAGCTCCCAGCAGGAGACGCGCCAGCGCCAGCGCCGCGAGCGTGACCGCCGCCATCCTCGTCATCTCGCTCTTTGGCGTTGAAGCTCGGCGGCAGAAATTGACAAGCAGTACACTGTACCGTTAACGATGGTACATGAGCCGAAGTACCGGTACCGGATCTTTTGGAGCCACTTCAACTTGTGCTGGCGACCTTTCGCGTCCCGACGGATGCGCCGCAAGCCGGGAAACGCTGCTTCTCAAGCAGGAGAAGCGGCGACCACAGCGAGAAACGCTCCGTCGCACTGTCGGCCACGATCCCTCGCAGTTTCGACGGCGCGTCCGGAGTCCTTGGGCTGTTCTTGAAGGCTGCGGAGGTCCGCACGCTATCGGTGGCTGCGTTACGAGTACTCGCGAATCTTTCGCCTGCATCCACGCCGAGGCTTTCAAGAGCTTGGACAATGGCGCGCTCGGCCAGCGCGCTGCTCATGAGCATGGGATCGGTCAACATGTGGGGCTTCTCGCCCGCGTTCGACGTCTGCGACCGCTTCTACTCGGCCAAAGAGTCCAACGAGAAGGCTCCAAGCGGCTGTCAATCCACCCAACAGTGCGATGAAGAGGAGGAGAAGGCAACCGCGAAGCCAGTCAGCGTCCTGCTCGTCGACCCCGGAGACGTGCGGCACATGCTGGTAGCCATCGCCAAGCGCCGCCGCTGGAACTCAGAACTGCGACGCCGGCGCGAGCTGCACATTTACGTATTGGAGAGCTCCATGGAGGTGCTCGCGCGCCACTTGCTGCTGTTGAATGTCGCGAGGAATTGGGCGGTGCCACTGCGCCAGCGATGCAGTTTGTTCCTCGAGATCTTTGGCAACGCCTTCGTCCAGGTAGCAGCAGCTGGCAGTCATAGTGGGTGAAGCGCACTCACAAAAGCACTTCGTCTGTGTTGCTACTCAACAGGAGCGGACGAGCGCGTACATTGACGAGCAGGCAAAATCACTCATGGACTTTGTGTACAACGAGCGTGGCTCGCTGGCGCAGCTAGTGGACCTCTCGCACCTCAAGATGCGCTCGCGCGACGATCTCATCGACGTCCTCCGTGGTTGGTCCCAGAAGACCCCCTTTAACAGTACGCTGCGACCGCTCTGGGCCGTCCTGGTCTCACTACTTACACGCGTGTGCGGACTCTGACGCTGTGGTTCAGTGGCAAGTCTGCGCGACCACCGCCTGCGCCATTACTACGAGGAGCGGTACGACTACCGCAACAACCTCATCGACTGGGACTACACGGTATGTCTCCGTTGCGCAAGTACTTTGACCACATGTCGCCTAACGACTCTCTTCACCCGCCAGATGAACCTCAAGCGGATCGAGAACGCAAGTGTGATTCACATCCGGCAGTACCGCGACTGGCGCAACACGGGAGTTGCGTTCGAGTTTGGCGACCAGGCGTACACGGAGCCCAACCGATCGATGGCGTCCTACACCGAGGTGCGTCCGCACTCGCTGCACCTCGTTCCCGTTTGCAGCGTCCTTACCACTGACATGGGTGTTGTTTTAGGCGAAGAAGCGCAACCATGGGTCAGTGCTGTGCCGCGGACTCTGGACGGACATCGTCGTGAGTCCGTACGTAGCCTTTGGCGTGGACTGCGACGCGTCCAACAAGCTCGCCGAGCAGTTGTTCGAGATTCACAACAAGGGCACGGGCGTTGAGCAGAATCGCCATGTAAGCTGTCTCTCGTTGCTTGCTCCACCTTACGCTCGCGATCTCACTTGTCGCGTCGTTCTTCTCGTACTTTGGATCTACCTAGAACACAACCGAAGTCGCGGTCTACAACGTGCTCTCCTATCTGCACGAGATTGAGACCGGCGAGGTGTACAAGATGACCAAGGTACGCGATAATGTGCCCCCAATTCGAGGAGTGATAGCCATCTGACTTGTAATACTGCACAGGTGCACGACATCTACAGCGGCATCCACACCGACGACCGTACCAACCAGGGGGATACCAACCAGGAGGAAGGTGCACCGCCGTCTCGATTCGAGGAGCTAGGTGCGGTCCAGGAGGAGAGCGACGAGGCACAAGCGGAGGGCGAAGAAGACGAGCATCAGCGCCGAGAGCGGATTGCCGCCGAGTCGTTCCAAGGCGTCAAGGTGCGTCGCTCCTTCATATGCAATACAGAGCTGTTGCTCGACTCACATGACGTTTGCTGGCATCTTGGGGGAGATAGATCATACCGTTGATCGGGAAACTGGACGACCTGAACACCAAGAAGCGATACTCGCGGTTGTTCGATGCGATATTTCTGTCCGTGCAGCAGTCGCACGCGCTCCAGCCTAAAGACGGCAAGCAGGGCTCTGAAGACGCTTCGACAATAGCGAGCGTGCTCGCTGAAGGCGCGACCGTCGACATCGAGTCATCTACGTGAGTGCTTCTTGGCGTGTGGCATCGATGTCCATGTATCTCACGCACTGCCTGGAACTTTGCTGATGTGGATGCAGGTTTCTGCTTCCATTGAAGGACGAGCAGCGCATCGCGTACGTGCAAAAGGTGCTCGAGTGGGCGCCAACACTGTCGCTCTCTCCGCAGTTCACGTTCGCGGGCAAGGACGCACCGACCAAGGACGACATGACCAAGATCAAGAACGCCACGCTCCGGTTCCAGTACAGTCCAAAGTAGTTGGGCAACGACATGGTTTCGGCCAGATGAGATTCAGGCAGCGATCAATTTATCCTCCGCCTCTCACGTGCGCTCAGCATGCCATCGCCACAGCGATATCACCAGCTGATTCGTCGATGCCCCATTTTATCGTGCGCTTCGCGTTCGCGCCATCTTCCTGGGGTCCGAGCGCCGTGGTGACGTAGTTCACCTCGTAGCGACCGCCAGTCGCGCCTTCGCTGCAGTAGATAAACGCGTTCATGAGGAACCACGTGAGCACCGGGCTCCACAGCGTTCGCTTGGTCAACGGCACGATGCAGCAGCCTTCGTGCCGGCCCCAGACTGCGTCAGGGCCTTCGTACTGGCTCCGCACCCGGTCGACGACCGTGAACACGGTGTAAGTCGCGTCCGTCGTGCCCATGTACATGTTGAGTAGCTGTTGTTGGAACACTGAGACGCAGGGGCCAGCGAACAGCAGTCCAAGCTCCGTGTCCGTCGGTCGCGCGCTCAAGCTTCGATCCGACAGGTTGGACGACGACCGCAAGGCGTAGCACCCGTCAACGATCAGGATGTTCGAGTGCACCTTGATGAGGATTCCGTCTCGCGCCGCCCGGTTCCTGCTCTCCAACCTTCCAACCAGCAAGTATCGAGCGAGCTCGTGCTTCGACAGTCCATGCTCAGAGCTCGCACAGGCTTCCAGTTGCTCCAATGACCACTGAATCGACAGCATGCAGTACATTCGCGTCACGTACGAGGGCTCGTCTTGCTGAGCCGCGTTGGTGAGCACAAGAGCACGAAATGGCTCGCGGTTACGATGCGCACGCGCGATCCGCGCCACTATCGCTGCGCAGATGCGGTTGTGCTGCAGCCCACCGCCCGATATGAGGATCTGGTTCTCCAGCTGGATCGACTCGCGCGCGTTCAGGATGAGATTGATCATGGCGTTCTCTTCTCTCCATCCACCAGCAACCAACGGGAACGGAGGGACGCGATTGAAGTCTCCCAGGCTGCTCAGTCCACCAGGGCGAAGGACTGAAGGCTCATGGTTGCGCTTGATCCACTCGAACATGGCGGGGGAGCACGGAGCAGCAACTCCGAGCTCGTGCCAATAGTACCCAATCCCGTTGACGTGCAGCCAGCCAGCCCGCTCAGCATTCACATCGCAGCCCGTGACCATGATCGTCTCTCCATCGATGCACAGGTACTTTTGGTGGTGGAACCCGTACTTGGAGTTGTTGGAGATCCACGTGGTGAAGAAGCTAGGGCCGAGGTCGCTCTCCGCAAACGCCAGATGAATGCGTCCCTCACCGGTATCCTTTGCTTCTTGGGTAGGGAAGATGCGCCGCAGCTCGTCGGTCGTAGTGGTGCCGTAGTCTGTTGCTGGATTGTACAGCACATGAACGTCCACGCCGCGCTTGACGGCGCTTTTCAGCAATGACGCGATGGTTGTTGGCTCGTTTTCGCGGGTCGAAGCGCTCCTAGTGTCCTCGAGCTCGTGGTTAAAGTCGCACAGAAACGTAGAGTAGTAGATGCTCGACTTTGCCGAGCGCAGCAGTGTCACAATAGTGTGCTTGCACTCGTCAAAGTCGTGGATCGTTCTCACGTCCTCCGTCGCGAACAGCATGTCGTCGAATGAGAATTCGACCGGGAATGTCGGTGTCGTCGTGGTCGAAGTCGAAGGCATTGATGCGGGAAGCACAGTTCCGTTGTTGGTATCACCGTCGACCTTGACCAGCAGCAGACACACTCCAGAGAGCGTCACGGCGATTCCAGCAGCAAAACACGCGAGAGAGACGGCGCTGTAGCCCGCCATCTCGTTGTAGAAGACCATACCGCACGCTGTGTTTCCCAGGATGATGAATGCTTGATACATCGGCACGAACTTGAGCGTTCCGAAGTGTCCCAGACCTCGGTTGAGGAAGTACAGCTGCGGTACGAGTGCCGCCGGGATGGCAAGCAGGATGAGCGCGTAGAATGGGTTCGCGAGCGTCGTGATCGCGCGGTGGACGCTATTGTGGTGACGAACGTCCCCACCGTGGGCGGAGAAAGCCGACGACGCAACAACAACCGCCGACTTGGTGGCGAGAGAGGTAAACCCGGCCATGATGCCAGCACACGAGCTGAAGGCGAGCAGTCCAACGGCGCCGCGGTGCAGCTTCCGGGCGTGCACACGACGCAGAATGGCGGAAGCGTACACCAAGACTGCAACCGAGTACGCAGTCGGTATCACAGAGTCCCGGAAGACTAATTGAGCCAGCGACCGGAGATCGTACGCTCGAGGCGGAGGGAGATCGGCGATCTGCGCGGCTGCGACGTCCCCGGCGACGCCAGCGACGATCAGCGCGCTCGAGCAAACATCGATGGTCACTATCGGTTCACCGAGCACGAAGCGGCCGAGAAGCGCGCTGTAGATGAGCGTGAGCGCCGCGAACGGCGCCTGGACAGCCTGGCCGAGGATCCCGAGGTTGGCCACGGCCGAGATGGTGCCGACGCCAAGCACCAGCAACCCTGCGAGGAACACGCGCTGCTGCGACGCGGCGCCGAGCTCCGGCCAGCGCTGCACGCGGTTATGCGCCACCTTCTGGCAGCAGTAGCCGCTGGCCGACAGGAAGCTGCCCACGAGCGAGTTGAACACGCCCGCGTACAAGTAGAACGTGCCCTCCGCGCCGTCGGCGGTAGCTGTAGACGGAGGCGTATCGGCTGTTGCCGGGGCCGGCGTGGGCTCCGACGGACTCCACGGCGCTCGTACAGATGGGTAGGCGCTCCCAACTATGAGCAGTAGCAGCCACGCGAGCGACACGGCGACGCCGACGCCGACCGTCCAGCTGAACCAGAGCGGCAGCGCGCCGTCCTCGAGCCCAGAGCGTAGTGCGGCACCTGTGGGTTTCTCGGTGGCCGGAGACGTCGCCGAGGTCGCGTAGGAGGCGCCGGAGGCCCCGAGCAGCGGCGAGCGCTCCGACTGGACGCGTCGCGCCGGCGATCGGGCCGTCGGCGTCGGCATCTCGTCGCGACGCGTGCTTTTAAGATTTGACCTGCCGAGCGCGATCTTTTTCCGCCGAAGGGATCAGAGGTATTAGCCAATCAGAGAGTATATAGGATTTTCACAAATCAGAAGAGATAATCTACATTGAAGTTCTCATTTTTTGTCTGAATAGCCACATTGTGACCAATCGTTATCGCGTAAATCAGGTCGCGTCAACAGCCAGCACCTGATATTCATCATGGAGTGTCGACGCGACCACGTGTGGACCGCTAGGCGTCGGGCCCGGAGATGACCTTGAGGCTGTCCTGGAGCTTGGCGGTGTATCGGTTGAGTGCCTCGATGATCTCGTCGTCCTCGCGCTCGCGTGACTGCGAACGCGTCGTGGGTTTTGCACCACGTACGACGGTCAGGCGCACTGGGAGCCAGGAGCAGCACGATCGCATGGGAGCTCGGACGAACCTGTGCCTCGGCGACTAGCGCGTTCTGGATCTTGGCGATCTCCTCCTTTGCGAAGCTCGAGAACCGCTCGTCGCCGCGCCGCCGGGTGGTCGTGTACGCGTCTAGCGCGGTCTTCAGCTCGGCGTACTTGAGCTCCCGGTCATTCTGGCGCAATCCAGTAAGCAGCGGGCGTTAGACACGATGGGCGGCACTTCGCCACAGACATCCCAGCCCACCCGCTCGCGCTCGAACGACTCGCCGGTTGCGTGCTCGTGCGCGCTCAGCCGGTTCAGCAGCGCGGCCTCTTGCTCCGCTCGCCGCTTGCGCTCCGCGTCGAACGCGTCCATGAACGCGACTAGCTTCCGAGTCAGCTCGTTCGTCTTGTTCTCGATCATGAGCGGGATGTTGCGCTTCTCGTCCGCTACGAGCGTCTCCAGGTCGGCGATCTCGTGCGCCAGCTGGTCCAACCGCGCGCTGACCTGCTTCGCGCGCTCGTCCAGCACGGTCTCGAAGCTGGCCGTCATCTGCGCCACTTGCTCGTCGCAGTAGTTCTGCATCGACTTGTTCATCTCGACGCGCTTCTTGATCTCCGCCTCGAGCTTCGCCTCCAGTCGGCTCATCTCCTGCTTCATCTCGGCCAAGCGGTACTCGTCTTTTTCGCGTCGTTGCTGTCGGAGGGCTTGTCGTTAGACACCAGATGAGGGAAGACAGCGACCTCGCAGCGACACCTACACGCGTGCTGATCCGCATCACGTCATCGAACGTCGCGAAGTCCGACATGAGCTTTTCAAGCTTGTGCTTCGTGGCGGTCCCGCTCATTTCCACATCGGCGGCCGGCCCTTCCGTATCACGCTCGTCCTGGAGCTCCGCTGGCTCTGCATCCGAGCTCATCGTGCTGCTTTCGTCGCGTAGCGAGCGAGACAAACGACCTCACCCACGCGGGCGCGTGCGCCTAGACCGTCTGGAAACCAAAAGGCGGACGGCACCAGCGCCTATTCGCTTTTGGTGCCGCCCGGCATCTATAAACTCGAAATAATCCGCTCCACGCTGTCCGTTTCTGCCCCTTGGCCTCGCAATCCAGTGCTACACGGTCTCCAAGCACGGCAGCTCGGAGTCCACAATGCGAAGGCTGCGCAGAAAGGCAGGATACGACACGTACAGCTCGCTCGAGTCGGTCGGTTCGCCGGACGACGACATCCGTCGCACCACGCGCTGGCGAGCGAATGCGTCGGCAAGTTGCTCGAGCTGAGCGGGCTGCAGCGGAGACCCGCGCTCTTCATTGATCGCTTTCATCGCAGCGACAAACTTGGCCTTGGAAACATATCCGGTACGCTTGCGGTCAAGCATCCGGAACACGTACTTAATGTATAGGCGCTGCTCGTGGAGCGACCGCATCACGCTGTCGATCATGGAGTCGACCCACGGCTGTGTCTTGGGAAGGCTTTGGCCTCCACGAACGCTGTCTTCGTCTTCCCCGGCGGGTTCTTCCCCAAGTGACGCCAAGTTGGTACTGGAAGCACTTAGGCTCGTCAGCCACAGCCGGCGCTGGAACGTGCTGTCCGGAGAAAACACATCTTCAAACACGACCCAGTTCAATCCGCTCGTCTCCCACAGCTTCCGTTGGTTCACGCCATAGTACGTGATCAGAATGGACTCGTACAGAAGCTTTGCGTCCGCCTCGTCCAGCGCCGGAACGACCTCGAGGTCCTGCGCGGCACTGAGAATGTCGCCTTGACTCAAACGCTGTCGATCATCCTTGTCGAACGACACAAAGGCATCCTTCAGCGTCTTGTACTTCGGCGACCGGATCAAATACGATCCGAAGCGGTGCAGCAAGTTGATGGCCTTCGCGTCGTCCACCTCGAAGAGTTCCTGCAGGTAGTCTGAGCGGCTGAACTCGGAGAAGAACGAGCAGAACTCGCTGTAGTCCACCAAGCCGTCGTGGTTTTGATCCATGTGCTGCATGAGATCGAAGATCTGTTGCTCTGACAAGGTGTCACCGAGACCCAACTTGCCCTGGATCGTGCTACGAAACACTTCGTACGTCACAAGACCGTGCTGAAGGAAATTTTCGTGGCTGCGCTGACTGGCGACACTTCCGTTGTATGCAGCCGTCTCGGTCACAGTTGGAAGCGGCGACTTCTTGGCTGGCCCGTTGGCCTGGAAGAGATCGAACGCCAAGTGCAGCTTCTCTTGGAGATCCATTTTCATGATCTCTGCGTCCGTCGGGTGAGGCAGAGCTTGGCAGAAACCGATCCAGACCTTGCGAATGAGATTTCTCCTCCACTCGATGTTCCCGCCGTCAAGCTCGACAGTGTACCGGTTCAGGAAATTCTGGTAGTCTACTCCGCCAGTCGCGTCCTGCTCGAGCGTTGCAAGCTGATTGAAGTAGGACAAAAACTTGACTTCGATCCCAAGGACTTTTTGCAGAGTAGCCTTCCACTGCAGCTTCGTCACGCGGCCGGTTCCCGTGGTGTCAAGCTGGTTAAAAGCCATGATCAAGGCGTTCTTCTTCTCGCAGATCAACTCCACCAGCGACATCACCGTTCGACGCTCAAGCCGCTGCGCTTTCTTGCGCCACTCGTTCTTCCCGGCATCGCTGAGCTTCTGCAACGGCTGAGAGAAGTACTGCACGACGTGGGGTTTAAGCTCCTGGTTCTCCATCAGCTGCAGCTGAACGTAGGCTCCTTTGTTGGTCTGCGAACCGCAGTAGCTCGACGCGGAGAAGACCGTCAACAGCAAGCCGTCGTGCATGATGTCGAAGCCTTCCTCTCTGCACTCGTGAGACCGAATGACGAGGCTGACGTCATTAGCCGCACAGAATGCACGCGTGATATCAGGTCCGAACTCCACGCCAGCACCTCTGCTAGAAGCTTTCCAGCCATCTTCATCGCGAGGGTCACTCCAAAGGAGATGCGTGAAGAGCTCATCCGTTCGGCTGGTACCCTGGGTTGGGATCTCACGCCGATGATTAATCTCGAGAAGCTCTTCAATCGTCACGTTTTCGTGGTTGCTCAAGCCGCCGTGCACCACAAACACGCTCTTGTTCACCAGGGAAAACAATGGGAACAAGCCGAAGACCGTCTCGAACACCTGGAACAGCTTCATCGGCGAGTAGCTCGCTGAAGTGCTCAGGCCGTCCCATCCAGCCACCTCGTCGTGCTCGGTGCTGTACTTGGTGTACACCTCGTCTTCAAACCCGAACACCTCGTTGATGAGCCGCTCTTCGTGGTTGCCGCGGTTCAGGAACACAAAGTTCGGATACAGTAGCTTGAACGTCAGCAGCAGCAGCATGACTTCGATGCCGTGGGAGCCGCGATCCACAAAGTCGCCATTGAAGAGGTACCACGTTTTGTTGCTGGGAACCCCGTTCTTGTCCAAAATTGTCAGCAAGTCTTCAAGCTGTCCGTGGATGTCGCCAACGACGATGAGCTGCACCCCGACCGGAATGGTGATCGCATTCATCGGCGACTGGTGGACTTGAGTGAAAAGCTTCTCAGCTTCGTCAAGGATCTGACGAACGTACACGCGGTGAAGCAAGATGCCATTCCGGAACTGGTCGATCAACTTCATCACCGTGTCAAGACGAAGCGGGAACGAGACGTGGACGCCGCGGTAGTGTGACAGCGAAGCGCGGACGCGCTCCATCTCGGTTTTACTGTCGTCTGGAATAAAAACCGTCTCCATCGAGCCGAGGTTCGGCACCATCGAGTGGAGCTCCGTGATACTCGTCGACTTGTTCAGAATCCGGACCATCTGCACCGTCTTCTGCTCTTGAACCGTCTCCAGGAGATTCCACGTGCTGAAGTTGAGCTGTGTACGGAACACCGAGTGCGCAAGATGCTGGCGAATCGCACATTTAATCCGGTTTGCGGAGAGAACGGCGTCGGAGTACAGCTCGACATGTTCGAGCGAGAAACGCCGAAGCTCATTCCCCTTTTTCTCGAGCTCAACGTTCACGTACGCGTGTCCGTCAGCCGAGTCGTCCGCTGCATCAACTTGGACAACGCGTCCAGTTAGGATGCCGTAGACGAGCACACGCGTGCCGACTTTCAGAGACGACCGTTGGATGCGGGTGGGCGAGCAATCGCGGCAGATGCGGACCTCTTCGTAGTACCCCTGCATGGGCAATCTCGGCACAAACACCGAGCAGTCATCGCACATGCAGGTTCCGCACTTGCTGTTCGAGTTGACATGACACAGATCACACAATGTCAGCTCAAATTCGCGACCAAGCAAGGAAACCAGCGCAGCTCCCATGTACCGACAGTGGTGTGGACGGATAAAAAAGCCAAACTCGCGCTTGCAGACCATGCACTTGGGCGTGTTCTGCATCCAGATGGGACGCAGTGCGAGCCTGAACGCGCGCTCCCACTTGACGAAGGTTGCGTCCTTGGCTGCGCGCAGCTTCCAGCACATGAGCTGGCCCGTGGGCGAGTACCCCGTGAGCTGCATCTCGAGCCGCTTGCGGTTGAACACGAACCCTCGCTTGATCAGGTCGGCGTCGTACTCGTCCTCCGTCTTGGCCACGTCCTTGGTGTTCCCCGACGCGTTGAGCATCATGACGCCGCGCAGGTGCTTGGACGTGAGGGTCAGGTGCACGCGGCGCTTCTGGTCGCCCTGCGCCGCGTTCGTCGGCATGGGCAGCTCGTAGTAGCAGAAACGGCCGTTGCGGAAGAGGAGGAAGTACCGGTAGTGCGCGTAGTCGCCCAGCTTGATCAGGGCGCCCTCCATCAGCTTGTGGTCCTCGTAGTAGTTGTTCACCGGCTCCTCCTCGGGCGCGACCCACTGGCCGAGCCAGGTGCGCGACGCGAACCCCTCCGAGTCCATGGACGTGCGCAGAGGTAATCAACGACAGCGGCGGCTTTTCTTGGTGGCTCGAGGGTCGGAAAGCCTCATGATGGGCATTCGGAGGCAGGGGCGGTTACACGCGGGTACCCTTCCACTTCTTCGAGACATTCGGGTTACGTTCGCTACAAAAGCCAAGTGAGTGCGCGACACGTGCCAGGACCAGCCCTCAGGCTGCTGAACCTCAATATCCGTTTTCAAAGTGATGCGAAACTTGCTTTGAGTGAGATCTTCTCAACGTAACCAATATAGACTGCCATGGTCTCACTTATTGAGGAAGGTTGACAACCCATACATCCGCTTTCAGAGGTTGCAGTTGTTGAACCTTACCCTATGTGTCCTCATTCCGGGCAATCACTTGGGAAAAGCCACTTCAACACCACTCGGGACGACCACCGATGGACATGGCGCGCAAGTGGAGCGCCCGCGTAGCGCTGAGCTACCCGATGGAGCCGCTGTTCGCTCAGCTCCTGGCGCTGCGCGTGGACCCGCCGAGCGCGCGGAGCCCGCGGAGCTGCGTCATGCTCATCGCGACCGGCGACCGGCCCTACAACGCGGTCGAGCAGTTGTCCCGCCTGTTCCTGAACAATGTGATGCTGCTTCCACTGCGGCGCTCTATCCACCGACGATATCTCACTGGCGACTCTCACCAACCATTCAGAATATTCTGAACGGCGTGCTGGAGCTGCCGCTGTCCGACAAGCAGTTGTTCGCGGTGGTCCCGCGCGAGGCGTCAGCGCAAGGGCTCGCATGGGAGATGGAGAAGCTGGCGTCCAGCCTCCAGGTGTCGGTCGCGACGAGCGTCGATCATTTCACGGAGCTTTCGGCCTTTGGTACGATGGAGCGCTGCGGACGCGATGCATTTCGCTGTTCACTGACTCGTTGCTTTGCTCATAGTGGGCAACCTGCTGGCCAAGACGCTTGTCGTGCACGCTCTCCAAGCACAAGGGTGAGTATGGATCCGGAGTTTGATACTCAAGCGGTACATTCGCTGATCGAACGCTCGACTGTGTTGCACAGGTGTTTGCTGCTTGGGAGCAAAGCGAACGAGCGGCTTGCCTTGACGAGCGACTTGACTTCGGGCGAGAAATTCGCTGTCGCACTTCACCGCATCTCGTTTGCAACTGACGTGACAGGGCATTCGTTCATTGATGTTGTACGTTCGCTCGTTCATTTCGTGTCCGTTGCAGGCTTGGCTTTGCAATTGTGAGTGATCCGAATTTCAACTAACCGCGTGGCATCGGAAGGAGTTTTCTCCATCCGTCATGACGCTGCAAACTGCAGCGGACATGGAAGGCAGCGACGCAGATATGAAGAGGACCCGACTCCTCGCAATTCCACGTCTCGGCGCATGCTGGTTGGTCTCGCGACACAAGTAAGTTTACTTGCTTGCGCGAACACCCTTCCGCGTCCTGACACGAAGTCTTCATGAACAGCGACATTTCCGTGCCAACTTCCTTTCAGCGGTAAGATATATGTCGTGGCCGCATTTGTAGCGCTATACTCATGCCAGTGCTGCCACAGGTTGAGCCGGAAGGCGTCCAAGGGACTCGTGCTCCAATCCGAGGAGGACTTTCGCCATTATTGGAGCTCGGTGCATGACATTTGTAAGCCCTCCCCAGTTGCAGGCACGGCAACTGATAGCTGACCAATTGGATGTTGTACCATAGCTTTGCCAGAGGCACTTGGCGGGTTTGTCCGAGTCCGGTTTTCCAACCACTCAGTTCTGACGTATCCAGCATGCTGCGTGTTGACGCAATGGGCTCCGCTGGAGAAGCAGTCGCGAGTCGAGCCCATGGACGTGGCTCGCTGTTTCCTGGCACTGCTACGAAATGCCTTCGGCAACAGCTTCGTCATTGTTACGAGCCCGACGGACAAACCGCCGAAAAGCGCGCTCTTCTTGCCGGCATCAGCGCTTGTCGAATCGTCAGACAAATCTTCAGACATTCGTCACCCTAGCCTGGCAACGGAAGAGCCGAGTCACAAGCGCAGGCTGTTGAGTCGATGCGATTAAAGCAGGGTTCGACTGGTCAACTACAGCATCGCAGCACTCAGTATTACATGCAGTTCATCAACAACGAAGCGTTCTACTTCGCTAGATCTCTCAACCGCTCGGAGTAGTTTCCCCTTCGCTGGCGCGTCTGCGTGACACATCCCAGCACGCGCACGAGTAAGTGTTCCTATTCCGCTGGCTAATGGGGACAACGTGCATGACTCACTGCTTCTTTTGCGGCCGCTCCATGTCGAGCAAGTCCAGCAATTCGTTCCGTGCCTCCCGTACGTGACCGATCTGAGGTAAAGAGCACGAGCATCGTGAGTGGCAGCAATGGAGCCTCCGTTGCATACCCTCCATTACGCACCGGTGCGTCCCACGCAGTGTCGCTAAGCTTTTCCAGGACCAAGTCGTACTGTCCGTGCAAGCAGCATCCCATCCCGCACATCAGACAAGCATACATGAAGCAGCCCGCGCGCAACGCCACACTCACCTTGTCTTCGTCAACCATTTCTTCGTGGACCAGCAGGCGCGTGTACAGTCGCTCCGCTGTCAACTTGCGCACCTTCGGGAAACGGTGAGCCAGGAACAATAGTAGCGCCTTGAACGTGCGCGCCTGCGTGTTCGCGTCGCTCGGCAACAGACCAACCAGCACCTCAATGCCTGCAGAGAGCTTTGGGACCGCCGTGCACTTCTGGATCTCGTCCCGCAGTGCGTCGTACAACCGGGTCCCAAACTCGCTTGGTGTCGTTGGTTGGGAGCTCGAAGCCGTCTCTCGCTGTCCCTCGTCAAACAGGAACTGCAGCAAGTTGCTCTCGAGCAATATGGCTAGCGTCTTCATCACTGGGATCGTCACGCGGTCGTCGCCTTGGTGCCGTGTCAACAGCGTCACCAGGAAGAACGCGAACCGGCGCAGCAGCCCAAAGTTTCGAGCTCGGACGTGGCCGCGAATCCAATCGAACAGCGCCAACTTTGACGCCTTGACGACGCTCTCCGTGAGTCCACCTACACTGAGTACAAGCCCGGAGACGACAGCTTCAAGGTACGCCGAAATATCCATCATCTGGACCACGAGAGGGAACGTGTCGTGTGCCATGGACCAGTTGACGACCAAGCTGCGCGGGAAAATCCGAGTCTCCAGATCCAAGCGGTCAGGGATGCCATCCACGCGCGGAGAAGTCGAGTGGAGCAGCCGGAATAGTACATCGCCGGCCGTCGCACGCACGCCGTCGAGTTTCTCTGCCAGTTGTTGAGCAATTGCAGCCATCTACGACAAGTCACGAGACAGACGCGCTGTAAGCATTCGCCGCGACTCAAATCAAGGCTCTCGCAGACTCTTACCACTTTGCCAACAAGATCCCGCGACAGCCGACTTCCAAATCGAGTTGAATCTTTGCTCGCTGTCTTCAGTGGCCGTGATCGAAAATCGGCTGCGACCCGCAATCGCCCCGCACCGTCTGGGATGTCAAGCTCTTCACTGTCCCTCCTCCCAGCACGCGGTCGCAGGTTGGAAAGATGGATATGACCAGTCCCGTTGGACCCAAAGTGGTAATATCCGAGGGCGGGTTTCGCGAACTTGACAAGACAGAGCGGGTCCGCCACATGAGGATAAGTCGAGTCGTCAGCTCCGTCTTCGGTACTGATGGACGAGTCCGCCAGTGGTGACGAAGGGCGTAGATGAGCTGGGGAAACCACGCAGCCTACGATAACACCTCGCCCGTAGTCGCTGTCCACCTCCTGTCCAATCAAGCCAACCGACTCGGCCGCTTCGTGCTGCTCGTGCTTATCCGGTCCACATAGAAGCTTCTCAAGCGCAAGCATCGCTTCTCTGCGAATCCACGACCCAACGTCGCCGCGCTCATCAATGCGGTAGTCGAGGGTTACGCTTTCCACAAGCGCTTCGACCACTGCGTCTTCGAGCTCCGGCTCCAGCTCCAGCTGAGTGCTGGCACTGCGGTCTTTACCGACGTAGCGAACGCACAGCGCAACGAGTGCGCGCACGGCTGCAACCCGCGACTCGGCGTCTTCTTCGTCCCCTGTCTGCTGCTTTAGCGACACAGCGCGGATCAGCACAAGCACGCATTCGTTCGCCATCGGCTGTACGAGGGTTTTGTGCGCCACACCCACCGCACGCAGGTACCCGCGCCGCGCTGCGACGTTTGGATTGAGCACCGACGAGCTATCGGAGCCCTTCTCTTTTACCGGAACTGTGATGCCGCGCCGCACATATCTGGGGATAATCTCCTGTACGAACTTGACGTGCGCTGGGTTCTTGGCCTTTTCCAGGATCGTGGTACAGTATTGGGCGGAGAACGCACCAAACGCAGAGATGGCGCTTTCGCGGACGCTTTCTGTCGGATGTATCATGCACTCCTCCAGGATCGCGAGGTACTTCTTCACATGCGCAAACGACAGGCTGAGATGTGCGCTGGCGATGACCTCCATCAGGTTGCAGACCGCCGAGCGAATCAGTTCGCCGCCACGGCCGCGGAAGAGCCGACGCTTCTCAATATCGATGGGTAGCATCTTGATGCTGCGAAGCAGTTCGCCGCTAAGGAACGCCGGCCGCTGCGCGAGAGACATCAACAGTTGCGACGCCGCGAGTACTGCTCCGTGGCGCTCGACGACTTCGACTTCTGAGGAGACAGCTGAAGCCAGCAGACGTGGGAACACGTGTGCCATGGAGTACTCGGGGTCAAGGCTGCCGATGCGGCCAAGGGCACCAGCGGCGAGCGAGCGGATGCTCACGTCCCAGTGTGCTATCTTTCGCGTGACGAGGTGGTCTGTCAAGTGGTAGTGGTACTCAGGGAACCGAGCAATGAACGCACTCACGTCGAGGTACGCGTGGCGCAAGTTGGACACGGAGAAGTAGTCGGCTCGAGTGAGCAGCTCGATACCGTGCGGGAAGTTTGCTCGGCCCTGGCGACCGACGTTCTCTTGGAACGCAGCCGATGCCGCGCGACGACAGTTTAGTTCCCTGTCGAACACGCAGTTGACAAGCATAGCCGGCGCCAAGCTCTGTGTGAGCCACGGAAGCAGCAGCGACGGCTCGTACGCGCGCGCAAATGACCAGCAGGCGTAGCACGCAGCGTCGCGCACATGAGCGCCAATGCTGTGTGTCGTGCGACGGATGTCGTACTGCAACGCACTAGTCACACACTGCACTGCGTCCGCGAGGCGTTGAGGCAGCAAAACACCGCGGCGAGCAAGCTCGGCGAGAGCGAGGCTGGCTCCGTGCCAGGCTCCGTCGCTCTCTGTCGCGACGAAGAGCTCCAGCACAGACTGGACGATGTCATCCGCGAAGGCGTACGGCAGTCGCCCAGTGATCCGCCCGATACCCTTGGCCGCCGACCACCGCACAATCGTGTCTTTATCCCGAAGACCGCACAGCAGCACCTCGACGATCTGCTCGAGCTCCTCCAGAATATCCGCGTCGACGTCTTCGTCGTCGTCTTCGTCCTTATCTGCAGCAGGACTGGAGGTCGATGAAGAAGCGGTCACGACGCCCTCGCTCATCAGACCAAGCGACTGGAAATTCATCTCGAGCGATCGAAGACCGCGGCGATAGCGCCATGCGCGCACGCGAGGCGGCAAGTACAGCAGCCCAAGCCGCTGCACGAGCTTCACACTCAGCTTACGGTGTTGCGTGCTGCTGCTCCCCGCATCTTCGTCCGTGAGCCGCGCGATCAGCTGCATAACGGTGGAGAAGTAGATGCGGCTCGCGTCAATGTGCTGTTCTCTCGGCGAGTGCTTGGCGATGTGCGAGAGACACAGCATGATCCCCGTGACGCGAAATTGGCTCGCGCGCGGCGTGTCTTCGCTCGAGCTCGCGCGCACCAGCTCGGCGTTGGACCACGTGAGGAACTGCGTCAGGTGATGGCTTTCCATGTCCGGGCGGCTCAGCAGCCGCGATAGACACACGGCAGCGGCGATCTGCGTCGCGCCAGGGTCGCTGAGGTACTCCTTGCACAGCGTAACGATGCTCGCGACAATGGAGGTAGACGTAGTGCTGCTGCTACTGATTGTGCTAGGGCTAGACGAGTCGATCGTCGAGAGGTCGAACGGCACGAGGCAGAGTATGGACAGCCAGAGCAGCAGCACGTAGCGCGTCTCCCACGCCGAGTGATCCGCGCGGTCCTGCGACTGGAGCAGGTGCAGCGTCGGCTCGAAGTCGCTCACCTCGTGCGGGAAGACCTTGACGACGGTCTTGTACCCGCGCACCTTGCACAGGTGGTACAGCACCTGGAACAGCTTGTGCAGCCTCGGGTTGCGGTACACTTGGAACGGGAAAGCCGCGTACGCGTCCGAGGAGGCCTCGGCCACGCGCGCATGCGTGACGCGCTTGATCTCGGACACGAGCGGGTCCACGATCTCGCGCAGGTACGGGTCCAGCAGGTGCGACTGCTCCAGGTACCGGTCGAGCTGAATGGTGGCGCAAAGCGACTACCTCGTTAGTCCAAGCGTCTCGGCGACATGAGGAGGTATCTCAGACAGCCGTACGATCTGCGTGACCGACTTGTGCGCCTTGAGAAAGGCGCCGTCGACCTCGCTAGCCTCGGACGCGAACTGCGCGCCGACGAGCTGCCGCAGCAGCGCCGAGACCTCGGCGCGCTCGTCGAAGAACTTTTTCTCGCATAGACTCTCGCCCGGCTCCTCGTCCAGCGCTTGGGACTCGACCGGGGACTCTGGGCGCGTCATAACCACGTCTGGTTCCTCGTCCGCGCGGCTGTCGACGCGCGCAGCGAGCGTGAACGCCGACGCGTCGCCCGGGTCCATGCTCGGATGTCCGGAAGATCCGATTTGGAGGGCGGGGTTTGGATTACTGACGCGACAGAAAAGTACGCCTGTCGAGAAAGGAATGTCACTAAATGGAGGTGGCAACTGAAAAGTCCGATTGACATTACAACTATGACGCTTCGACCATTATCAGAGGCGTGAACCTCGCCTGGCCGCCTTCTGCATCCATCCTACTGCAAATAACTGCGTAGCAGTGCCACGTTGGCGACGCCCCTCACGGAATGGGAGCGCGCGCGGCCTGCTGGCACAGCGGCTTGTGGCGCGCCTTCCAGTCCGCCTTCTGGCAGTGGCGGCTGCAGTAGAAGACGCACTTGCAGCGCGAGCAGCCCATGAGCTCCTTGTACTCGAGCACGTTGCAGTCGTCGCTGCCGCAGATGCGCTTGCCGGGCTCGCGCGTCATGAGCGCTTTGGCGCAGTCGCCCATGGCCTCGTACACCTTGGCGAGCTCTTCGCGCGAGTAGTTGCCGTCGCGCGTCGCCGTGGTGATGCCGTTCTTCAGGTCGAAGGCCTCGCGCACCGCGAACGCCTTCTGGAGCATCTCGAGCGCCTCGGCGAGCTTGCCGAGCTTGCGCAGCACACAACCCAGCTCGTTCTGCGTGATGGCGATGGACGTGGCGTCGAAGCCCGCGGCAGGCTTGCGCGCCAGCACATTGCGGAAGACGGCCTCCGCCCGGTCGAGCTGCTGGTTCGACTGGGACAGCTGCACGGCCTCGTTGCTGAGCTGGATGAGCTCCATGTACTCGGCCAAACCGCCGGCGCTCCCCGCCCGCGCCGCATGGCGGTACGGCGTGCTCATCGGATCCATCGCGCCGTTGGCTCGGCCTGATGATCTTCTCCTTTGCCTTTGAGAAGTATGGTGGATGAACCCAGCCGTTGGTTCCCCCTAAAGAAGCAACTGATAAGCCATTGGTGCCTGGGTGAACGTTGCCGATTGAGGGCCACGCGTCTTGATGTCGCCTCTGGTCCTATGAATATCCTATCGCTAGACTATCCTAGATCCTTGGGCCTATAACGCCGCAGCGAGCCGAGGCCCACTGCAGGCAGGTCTCCTGGGGGGAGGCACCCCCACATACCGACTGCGTCGATGCTGCTGGCAATCCGCTGGTCACACCGGTTGAAGCGCAGACGCACTGCGCCAGCGTTGGGCTGGCTTCCTGACGCGGCCGAAGCGGGTGAGGCGTCTTGAATCAAGACTCTTGATCCTCTGAATCCGCGTGCGAGTCACGGCCAGGCGCGTCTCGAGCAAGAGAGCAGCCACGCGAGCGTCGTTGTCGTCGCTGTTGAGCTGCGCGTCT
>JAADXX010000047.1:0-76130 GCA_023338025.1 Phytopythium oedochilum | reverse complement strand
GTCGATGTCTCCGCGTCCGGGGTACCCGGCGCCATAGCCCTCGCAGAACCCGTTGCCGCCGGCCCCGCCGAAGATGTAGGAGGCGCTCTGGTCGTAGATCTTGGACCGGTCCGTGTCGAAGCAGTCGATCCACGAGTGCGCATGCACCGCCGTCGCGGCGAGGCTGGCCGCCGCCACGCCGATCGCCACCACTGCGCGCGCCATTGCAGCCTAGACTACAATACTGTAACAGCCAAGGCACCTGCGGAGAAGGCGGCAGCTTCGTTTGTGCCGTCGCTCGCCCGCTGCGGCCGCGTCGTCGGGAAGACGGGCGTGGCGTCTTCCCGTGAGATGGTGGGCGAAAAGTAATTCGGTCCGTCCCCGCAACCAGCTGTTTGTTTCGATGGACCTGTGCCTTTTCCGAGCCGGCTGCTGTGCAGGTGGAAATCGCCCACGCCCGCTCTACGAGGTGAACACAGAACGAACCGCGGCGACAGCTGTAAAGGCGACGCCAAAGTGGCGGTCACCTGATTGCCAGCCGCTCGGTCGGCGCGCCTCGTAACGAGGCTCGTTGGATGACCGTAGCGAACAGGCGCGGACGGGACGAGCGGGTTGCTCCATCTGAACCGGGAACGGGCTCCCTTGCGAATCAGGACGGCGACGCGGGCCGCGACTCGGGAATCCCGCGGCACGGGATTCCTGCGGCGGGATCTGCATGTTGGCCAAACAGCGTTGACGTGCAGACTCGATTAGCGTGGACGCGCTATGCACTTGCCATCTGTCTGGCGCGAACACCAACTCGAGTTGAATTTGAACTGGAAATCACATAAATAGTGTTTTCTGTTTCTGTAAGCAGGTCATATCCTTGTTTAAGCAAGGTTATTCAAGGACATTTCCTTGTATATCACCAGGGCAACATGATGATGATACAGTAGCACATGCAGCATGACGCTACTGAAGTGCCTCCTGTACGTCTTGTAAGTAGGTATATGCGGAGGATTCCGATCCGGCAAACAAGGTGCGCGTGATCTATTACGTGCATCCGCCGTGGTCTGCCGCTTTGTGGGGCCACTAGACGCAGAGATCTCGCGATTTGGCGGTGCACCACGGCAAGAACTGTACACTGCCGCGCACGAAGCAGCTGGCGACATACTATAACGTCATTCAATGGTTGACTCAGCGTGCAAGATGAGCAAGATGTCGACGGACAGGATCCGGTTCACGCGGGTGATGCCGAACAAGATCGACGCGAAGATACATCCATACGCGTCGCGCCAGCCGGAGAGCGAGAAAGAGAGCTGTCGGTCGCAGCGTCACGCGCCAATATGCTCCCACTCGTGTTCGTTCGTGACTGCGCCGCTCTCGACTTGCGGCGACGTGCACATGCATGGCGATGGCAGTGGAATGCGAGCTCGGGTTGTCGTCCGTGCTCTTGTGTTGGGCGTGAATGACCGAACTGGTACAGTACCACGCTGCCTTGATATCGGATATTGGAGCCGGCGTGCGTTTTGTATGCTCGAGCTTCCAAGTCATAGCTCGCGACCTTTCGTGATCCCATTGGAAAGTGTCCGATGCGACTGCGCGCGTCAGGATGGATCCGAGACGAGCGGACGCTGCTGGCGCTCAAGGCCGTCGCTGGTCGCTGTGTCGCTCTCGTAGTCCGCCCGGCGCTGGGTATACAGGTCCTGACGTGGCTCGCGTCCATCGAGCAGCATCCATGGCTCCGGTTCGCGCGGAGCTTGATCGCCAATGCCTTCGCTGTCGTGGTCGGGTCGACCTTTGTCGACGAGCAGCGAGCATTCTCCGAGCCGCAGCTCGTCAAGAACGACGTCTACCGCGACCGACTGCTCGAGAGCGAGATCGCCGACCTCGCGGACCTTTGCGCCGCGCTCCAGATGACGCTAGCGCAGCGCAAGACGCTGTTCCGGAACTTCCTCCACCTCGACTTCATGCGGCGCTCGACGGTGTCGCGACAGGAGCTACTGCGGTACTGCGACCTCCGAGCGTGCCCCCTCACCGCGTTCCTACTGCCGCTGCCGGCTGCGGCGACCCACCGACCGGCTGCTGGTAAGCGATGGGACATCTCGCAGGTGTTTGCCGCGTGCTTCTCGGTGTGCACGGTCGACCCAGGATTGGTACGTGCAATTGGCTTGGGTGGATATGATCACACACCTTAAGCACACTCGATGACTGACTTCTGTACGAGGCGCTGCGATGCTCAGCTCGTGTATAGTGCCATCGCGGAGGCTCTGAGCGAGCACCGCTGGAGACAACACATAGCACTGACAAGCGACTTGCCTGAGATAATAAGCGAGGAGCCATCGCTCGCCGCCGATATCGAGCACTGCGCCGAGTTCTTCATCGGCGTTCCTAGCGTCGTCGAGCGCGGTCTGATAGCCCTCTTGATATGCTTATACGGCGGGAGCGGAGACCATGAGGCCGACCGTGACGTCACAGCATTGGATTTCCGACGCGTGCACCGTGTTCACTCGGTCGTTGACGTCGCTCGATTGTTTCCAGGTGGGTACGAGCTCGACCAAAAGCGTCCGTGTCCGCCATGCGAGCTTGACTGACAAGAGTGTTGGTGTATATGGCACCCCAAACCTCTGGCAGTGCTCGTGTTCCCGTGCATTTGGACACAGCACGTGCTTCGACTGCGGACGCTTGGCGCAGCCACGTGGGACCTACTCCAGAGACGCCGAGAGGTGTTGCAGCAGTCGTATCTTACCGAATCACCGTCGCTTTTCCTGTCCTCCTCCGACATTATCTCCCTCGCAGCGACGTGGGAGCAGCAGACGAATGCCGCAAAGATGAGGAAGAGCAGCCTCAGGACATGGTTATCTTCATCACTTGCACTCCGAAGAATGACCCGGACCGATGCGTCTTATGACAAGCCGCATGAGCCGTTGCTGGTCACTCCGCTGGTGTCAAAGAAGCACTCGAAGCGGTCAAACTCGATCAGCGGGCGAGCGTCGACGCCCAGGAAGGTGGTCCCTGTCGAGTAAGTACTTTGCAAATACGGCTACCAACCGAGTTCACCGACACTTATTAGCCGAGTGCGTGTTGCTGCTATTGTAGCAGGTCCTCAGCTCAGTCCACAGCCGCATCTGTACTGCCATCGCTGAGTGAAATGGCACGTGAGTGTTCAAACCCAGCCAGCGCGTGGAGATTGACAGCAAACAACGCTCTTGCCTCTGCGTATGTGCTGTACCAAGTCGAGATGCAACGCGACACAGGAGGTCCCAAGGATGCAAACACTCGAGGTGCCAAGTCAGACGACGACACACTCCACACACAGTTCAAAGAGACGGCCGCCGCGATTTCTGCAGGCAATCTAGCAAAAACCGAGTGCCGACTGCTTCATGACTGGCTAGTACGCCGTCATGGATATCAGTTCGCGCGCGAGTTGTTCGCCAAAAGCAGTGTCAAAGAAGCGGTCGCACTAGCGAAGGCGACGCCAGAGGAGAGGAGAGCTGGTGACAGGTACACGAAGGCTTGGAACGGCTTGGAGCTGCCAGACGATCACGCACGGTACTGGAAACAGGTATTTGTGTGGCTTTTGCCTGGGCTTTGGATCTTGATAGTCACTAATCGCTCTCGTGCTGCGGCGACTTGCAGTTTGAAGATCCGCTGACAGCGCAGGCATTCTACTACAACATCCGCACAGGTGAGTCCCAATGGGAGCGGCCGCCAAATGTGATCGCCACTACCGCTCGCAAGAAGAAGAAAAGGAAGAAGGCGTGAGCAAGTGCAACGTATTGATCGCCACACCCACGAAGAACGCCAACAGTGAGACTCTAAACACCCACGCAAGTCGTGCGCACAAGATGCGACAGGGGTATCACACGGGATACGCGACTTCGTAGCCTGCGAGCAAGATCGGGCCCGACTCCTGCACGAGCTCGTACAAGGGACTCAAGTCGACTCCCGAGACGGCGCTCACGCGCTGTGCGTACGCGTCCAAGCATGTGGTGACCTCCTTCCACACGCTCTTCTCCGTCAGCAGAGCGAGGCGGCTGTCCTTGAGGCACGGGTACCCAAGCGGCAAGTCCTTCCAAGCGAACGGCCCTGGCGGTGGAGTGAACGTGGAGCGAATGTCCACTGGCGCCTCCGTGTCAAGCCAGTCAATGTACTTGGACACGGTCCAGCGCTTCATTTGGTGCGGAAGCTGCAGCTCTGGCGGTGCGCGCGCAATCAAGTGGTGCCAAACATTGCTCGGCCGGATTTTGTCGACTGTCGCGTCTCGGAGCAGGTTCGCGCTGTCGAGGAAAATGAGCTGGCGGAACGCGCGCAGCTCGTCATACGGCGCGCCGAGGTTCTTCAGCGGCATGATCTGCTCCAGCCGAAGCTCCAGCTGTGTCATGTCATTCGCCAGACGCAGCTTGCCATTCTCCTGGAGCGGACGCAACAGAGACGCGTGGCGAACAAACACCGAGATGAGGCGGCACACAAAGTCACCGACGCACTCACTCACGACGTTCGACGGCGGCAATCGCCGCAAGTGTTCGTCCACGATCACGGCAAACACGCTCGTAAACTCCTGCATGTACTTGGACCCGCCCGTGCTCGAAGAGCTGAGCCGCTGCTGAACGTTGCCGCCACTGGAGCCTGGGGTGCTGGGAGCTCGATCAGCAAAAGACTCGTCGTGCATCTTCGCGAGCACACCTTCGAGGATGGAGGCCAGTGATTGCAGGTAGTATCCCAGCAGCGCGTATTCCATGTCGCCAATCAGACTATGACACGGGGCGAGCTCCTTCGCACATAGGCGCTTCGCTGTCTTCTCCGAGATCTGGTCAGCGTTGGACACCCGCACCATGGACATGGACCGCGTCGTCTCGGCATTCGCAGCCGCAGAGCTTTCTGTCGCCAGCGCCACAACACGGCGCTCGACTTCCTCGATCGCATCGCCCAAGATAGTTAGCACGGTGACGAGGCCGACATTGTGTGCCTGCGCCGCCGTGCGGCCGAACGAGGGCGTCGTCGCCGACGCGGTCTTGCCCGTGTTCATGATCTTCTTCACGTTCGTGCAGAACAGTGTCACGGCTTTGCGGATCTGCTTGAGCGAACCTTTCAGCAGCACCGGGTCTTTACCCACTTGCTCAAGCTCCGCGAACACTGTGCGAGCGAGGGTCTGCATATCGCTCCGTCCAGGGGGAGACGCATGGAAGTTCGAGCTCTGCGGAAACATGAGCTGGATCGGGTTTGAAAGCCGTCGATACAACCGGTCCGTGAACGCGTCAAAGAGCGGCGACATGGAATCCAGCAGCTGATTCCGCTCCGCCGAGGAACCGGCGACACCAGTAGCGTACTTCTTTGCAGTGGATTTCCCAGATCCGACAGACTTTTCAGCGTTGTACTCGGGGCTAGAGCTCTGGTTCGTCGCGGCGTACAGGTCATTCAGCACACGATGGGCCTGCTCGCGCATTCGCGGGTACTCGGTGACCAGGACGGTCTTGACGGCCGACCGGTAGTTGAGCATGGAGGCAAACAACTCGCGCACGATGGCGCACGTCACTTCCCAGAAGGTCGAGAACAGTGTCGGTTCGTCCGTGCCGATGACAAGGTCAATGTACCGCGTGCTGGAGCCTGGATCGACCATCTTGACCAGCACTCGCTGCAGGTTCCACACCTGCATCGCGTGTGTCCGGATCGCCTCAAACACGTCCTGGATCGCCTTCCAAATGTCGGCCTTTTGAACAACCGCGTGCGTCCCTGGTGAGCCAGAATCTCCGCCAGTGCTGTTGCTGCTGGTGCCATTGGTGCCGGAGGGGAGCGAGTTGCGGCGGTACAGCTTCTCTTCGGCTATAGCGGCTCCGCACGCACGCTCGACCTCTTGTATCACATCGTTCACGGCGCTTTGAACGGTCGGCGCAAGCCCGCCAAGATAGAAGAGGATCTGCAGCGCGTCGCCGACTTCTGCCTGGCTGACATTCTGCATCCCCGCTCGCAGATTCGCGCGCACGTCGCGCTTGACCGCGGTGCTGAGCTTCCGGATCGCAGGCAGCTTGGCGCGGACGACGCTCAGCTCTTCAAAGTTGGGGTCCTCGACCAGCGTCTCGATCTCGCGGATGGCGAGCGCGAGGGCCGCCATCTCGGCCTGAGTGGCCGTGTCGACCCCGCGACTGGCTGAGCCTACAGCGAGCATCCCTGTCGTCGCGAGTGGCGAGCCTAACACGCGCTCCGAGAGCTGGTGGAAGCGCAGCACACGCCGCAAAATCTCGCTGCACTGCTCTACGTTGCGGTGCTTCTGGATCGTCACCTGGAGCGTCCGGTGCTGCTCGCGCACGCTGCTCTCGAGCGCGTCCACGGCCGTCTTGAGGTGCTGGACGGACGCCTGGACGGTCGAGACCTGGCCCTGCAGCCCGTCCACGGACCCGACCTGTCCCAGCAGCTCCATGTGGTGCTCCGTCACGTGCTCGCTGATGACGCGGTCGATGCGGTGCACGGCCTCGTCGATGCGCTGGATAAACTGCTCCGAGTGGCTCGGCGCGCCGCCCGACTCGTCCAGCGACGCGATGCTGCTGCGCCGGAACGCGTCGCTCCGGTCCATACCAGGGGACGCCGAGTCGCGCGCCACGACGGCGCTCGCGATCGCGCTCACGTTGCAGTCGGCGCTGAGGAAGACGCCGAGGTCGGCTGCGGAGTCGGCACACGACGTCAGATTACTTGCGTTCTAGGCGATGGAGAGCTGCCGCGGGAGCCAGAGGCGGGCCGCAGCGCGTAGTATAGTCATAGCCGGCGTCTTGCGCGCCGAGAGAACCGCCAGGGGACGCACCATCCTTCCTCAACTCGCGCACGACGGCCTCCATGTCGCCACCCCTTCCGCGCACGCGCACACACACAGACGTTGCGCTTGATCCGGAAAAGATCGACACTCTCTGGCCGTTTACTTTTTGCGGAGACAGTACGATCCTCTCCTCTCCTGTCAGAACCGATATGAGATCTTACATATCCTGTCTCCGAGGGACAAACAAAGTGAACCCGGGGACAGATTACTCCCCTATAGTGAGCGCCAGTTGAAGCCCAGAAGAGACGGCAAGCTGCACAGTACTGGCAACGCACGCCACCTTCTCGTCACTCTGGCTTGGGCGTCCGCCCCCTCCGCCCCCTCCGCCGCTAGCAGACAACCGAACGCGGGAGCGCCTCCAGCCAGCGAGCGACCATGGCGAGCGACATGTCGGCCGGCGTCCGGTGCTACGTGCCGGACGACGCGCACGTGTGGCTGCCGGCGCAGATCCTGCGCGATGACGGCAAGCCGGGGCAGGACAAGGTGCTGACGCTGCGCGTCGAGCTGCCGGCCGCCGGAGGCACCACCCCGGCCAAGGAGGACCGCGTGCTCGACTTTAACGACCGCGGCGTCCAGGCGCTCATGAAGAGACTGCAAATCGAGTCGCTGCCGTACCAGAACGAAAACCTCGGGCCCGAAGGCATCGACGACATGATCGAGCTCAACTACCTGCACGAGGCCGCGATCCTGTACAACGTGCGCACGCGCTTCATGCAGCGGCTCCCGTACACGTACACGGGCGAGATCTGCATCGCCGTGAACCCGTACCAGTGGCTGCCCGAGCTCTACTCGGAGGAGACCCACGCCCAGTACCTGTCCAAGCCGCGCGAGGAGCTGCCGCCGCACGCGTACGCGACCTCGGTCGCTTCGTACAACGACATGAAGCGCCGCGACATGAACCAGTCGATCCTAGTGAGCGGAGAGTCCGGCGCAGGCAAGACGGAGACGACCAAGATCCTCATGAACCACTTGGCGTCCATCGCAGGCGGACTGAACGACTCGACGATCAAGAAGATCATCGAGGTGAACCCGCTGCTCGAGTCGTTTGGCAACGCCAAGACCGTCCGCAACGACAACAGCAGTCGCTTCGGCAAGTTCACGCAGCTGCAGTTCGACGCGGCCGGCATCCTGGTCGGCGCGAGGTGCCGCACGTACTTGCTCGAGAAGACGCGCGTGATCAACCACGAGGCGCCGGAGCGAAACTACCACATCTTCTACCAATTGGTCGAGTCGCCGATCGTCAACAAGGATCTGCACTTTGACCCTGCGAAAACGTACGCGTTCACGGGCGATAACACCGGGACGAAGATTGAAGGCATGTCGGACGCCAAGCACTTTGAGCGAACCCAGACGGCGCTCACGCTCATCGGTATTGACGGTGACGAACAACGCGCTTTGTTTGAGGCGCTTGCGGGTATTCTGCATCTAGGAGAAGTCGAGATTCAGTCGAAACCCACTAACGACGAAGAATCGGTCATCGCGCCAGGCAGCCAGGAGGCAGAAGTCGTGTCGAGTCTGTTCGGCGTTACAGTCGAGCAGCTGGCAAAGGCGCTTTGCTCTCGGGTTATGACGGTCGGTGGTGAGAATCTCACCGTGTTCCTCAAGAAGGACCAGGCGGAGCAGTGCCGTGACGCTCTGGCAAAGGCAACTTACTCAAACATTTTCGACTGGCTGGTGAAGAAGATCAACGGATCCCTCGAGAACGACAGCAAGACGAAGCACCAGATCGGCATCTTGGATATCTTTGGCTTTGAGCACTTCAAGCACAACTCCTTCGAGCAGTTCTGTATCAACTACGCGAACGAGAAGCTGCAGCAGAAGTTCACTCAAGACGTGTTCAAGACTGTTCAGATCGAGTACGAGGCCGAAGCCATCATCTGGAGCCACATCGAGTTTGCTGACAACCAAGACGTGATTTCGTTGGTGGAAGACCGGCTGGGCATCATTTCCTTGCTCAACGACGAAGTGATGAGGCCGAAGGGTAATGACGAATCGCTCGTGTCCAAGCTGACATCTATCCACAAGGAGGACAAGCACGTTATTGAGTTCCCCCGTACATCGCGGACGCAGTTTACAATCAAGCACTATGCTGGAGCTGTCACGTACGAGTCGATCGGGTTCCTGGAGAAGCACAAGGACGCTCTTCTCCCGGATCTATCGGAGCTGATGCGCTCGTCATCCAAGCCGTTCGTCGCGGCGCTGTTCGAACCGACCGAAGCCCCTGCTGCGCGCACATCCGGAGGATACGGTGGTGGCCGTGGAGGACGAGGCGGTGGAGGCGCATTGGCAGTCGCCAATGTTGGTACGCAGTTCAAGGACAACTTGAACGAACTGATGACCAGCATCCGCCAAACCAAGGTGCACTACGTCCGCTGTATCAAGCCGAACCGCAGCAAGAGCCCTATTGAGATGGAGAACGACATGGTGGTTGCGCAGCTGCGTTGTGCAGGCGTGATTGAAGCGATTCGAATCTCTCGTGTCGCGTACCCCAACCGTCTTCAACTTGAGGATATGCTTGACAAGTTCTGGGTGTTCGATGCAAATCGGCGCAATAAGGAAGTGCCTCTCAAGTCTCGGTGCCAGGCTATGATGGAGCGCATGCAGTTCACGACGCCCGATCAGTACCAGATTGGTTTGACGCGCGTGTACTTCCGCTTCGGGGTCTTGGAGGAAATGGAAGACAAGAAGAAGAAGCATGTGGAGGTGCAGGCGCTTCGTCTCCAGCACATCTTGCGCGGATTTTACTTTCGCCTGCTGTACTTGCGCAAGTTGGAGGCGATCGTGACGCTCCAGGTACGTGTGATGCCCGTTGTTGTGATTGTGTCTCGTGTTCGATTGCCGCTGACCGCCTACTGCTGTGTTGTCATTATTATAGTCGGTCGCTCGCTGCGTCATTATGATGCGCCGATACCTCGCGCTGAAGAAGGCTGTCATCACGCTCCAAGCGCACTGGCGTGGATACATCGGTCGGCGGAAGGCAGACCTCGTCAAGCGGAACCACGAGGCCATTATCATCCAGAAGTACACTCGCGGCTACCTCAAAAGGTACGAGCTCTCTGCGTCGTGGCACGTCTACGGTGATAGCGGCGCATTTCTCACTTATGCGTGATGTGATGCGCAGGAAGGAGTTTATCGCGATGCGGAAGAGCGCCGTGAGGATCCAGGCCTTCATCCGCATGAAGTATGAACGCCCCAAATACATGAAGGCTCTCAACGAGAAGCAGCAGCAGGATAACATGACGTTCCAGCTCCAGAAGTTGCAGGAGCGCCTGCACGAGGAGCAGCGACGCAACGCAGAAATGAAGAAGGAGCGCGAGTCCGATTCGGCAAGAGACAGTTTGCTCTATACTGAAAGCAACGGCACACGCTCGAGGGGCAAATCCTCTGCGCACATGTGGATGGCAGACGCTGACGGCATCATTAGCCAGCTAAATGACGAGACCAGTCGTCTGCGTCGCGATAATGAGGAGCAGCGGACCATGATGTCGAGCATGAAGAACGAGATCGACCGTCTAAAGAGCGAGAAGGAGGTGCTGGCAGCCAACCACCACGTCAAGATCCGACAGCTCGAGGACATGGTACGCCAGCTACGCTAGTTATCGTCTGCACGGCGATGTTTCGACTTGGCATTAACTTACCTGTTGCTTGCTCGGTACAGTTGCGAGACAAGGAGAAAAAGCTGATTGCTGTTGAGCGCGAGTGCGTTCGTTTGCGCGAGCACATGGGCACCAGTGCACCGGGACTTTCTCGCCAAGCGCCACTCCACCGCGACAACAAGCGCTCACTCTTCCGTACGCTTGGCTCCAAGAAAGACGTCAGCCTCGGAGACCCCCACCATCCCCGCGATTCGCACAACCGCGCCTCCATCGTGATGAGCGCCTCGCTAGCGCAGAAATCGGCTGACACGGCGAACTTCCTTCGCACGTCGGCGCAGCGGATGACTCTCGGCAAGTTCTGGGGCTCTACAGATGAGGAGGAGGAAGAGCGGCACTCTGCCACGGGCGACTCCGTGGAGTCGGGCGGTCGTCTTTCGCTGCTTCAAGGTGTGGGTGTTGCCGGAGCAGAGGCAATGACTACGTTGAAGGAGAGACTAACCGCAGTCAAGGGCAAGTACTACGGCGACGAGTCGATTTCCGGTGGACGGTTGGGATCTGAATTGCTCGGGCCAATGCCGTCGTCGCAGTCGTTCAACCTCGAAGCAATGCCCGAAGAACCGCTGCCACCAGGATGGGAGGCTCGCCTATCGCGATCGAAGGGCAAAGTGTACTATTGCAACCCGGCGTTGAAGCTCACCCAGTGGGATCGGCCCACTTCCGAGGCGGTGAAGGCCAAGAAGCAGGCATCGCTGGACCAGAAATCCAAGCGGTCTGTTGTGTCATACGGTGTGGCAGGGTCTCGGTCCTGACTCTGACGTCTGTGACGCACGTTTTCAAATTGCAGCGATCTGCCGAGAAGTCCACCTGAAGGAAGCCATTTGGGTACGAGCAGATCGCTGCCGCCATGTACAGTGATGCGCAATTAGCTGACTGCTGCTTTACTGATTGTGTACAGGAGCGGCGGAAGGCCAAATCTAACCTGCCAATTCTCCGAAGCGATTGACAGTCTCGCCAGTTCGGCGAATCTGGAAACTCTGTGCAGCAAGACTGTGTTTACATAGATGGGGAGCAGACCGAAGCACACGCGAGCGATCGAGTGTTGAGAAGCGTAGTGAGGCGCGTGCTGTAAACAAGGGGTCGGGCCATTCACAACTCACTCACGTTTGACCCAACTCTCTCATCCAGTGGCTAGTGGCAGGTGCAGGGACGAGTTAGGAGCGCTGCAAGGCTCTTGCGATGGTCACTGAGCTCTTGGGTGGGTATTTGTTGCACGATTATGATGACCACGTGTGCATTTCTAGCAGAACTTGCGTGAACTCACCCTTCCACGACGCCATCTCGCCGCGAGCCTTCGTACGGAACAAGTTGCTCGCTCGAAACCTGCTGATCAGCGCACGACCAACACACGAAGTTGCCTGTCCCCGCGTCCCAGAGCGTGGCGAACGTCGGAGGAGCCGCTGTTGAAGCGCAGACGTCACAGAGGCGACACTCTTCGGGCGGATCCCAGCTCTGCCGCATGCTTCGCGGGTTGTAGAAAAACGCATCGCCCGTCGCCGCGTCTCGGAGGACAACCCACTGGTCGGGGAACTGCAGCTCCTCGCTCCCCAGAGCTCGCGGTTTCGTGGCGCTCTCCTCGCCCGTGAAGGTGTTGCGGTACACTGCTAGCCGCGTGCGCGGGTCGAACAGTTTCACAACGCGCGCGCGCACTGCTTCACGGAGCTGCTTACGCGCCGCAAACATGCGGAACGCGCTCTGTACTCGGATCGCGCTTCGCTCACGAGCTAGCCGCTGCTGCGTATTCTCCTCAAGCTGGTTGTTTGCGAGGCATGAAAGCCTCGGTTAGCAGCAGCCACATCCCCAAAGGACCGAGTCCAGCTCGACACGTACGCTTCGCTGCTCGGCCTCGTCGTCCAAGCGCCGCAGGAAGATGTCTTCAGCCTCGAGCCACTCGCTCGTCGCCTACCCAGAACACGAGCACACACGGTCAGACCAAGCTTCGATGCACTCAAGCACCGAAAGGAACGGCGCGATCCTCGTTGCAGGTCTCCAGAAGTACCTTTTGCCGTGCGCTGTCTGCTTCCTGGTCGACGACCTCATCGCGAGCGCGCTCGTCCACCGTTCGCTTGGGCACGGCAGCCTTGACGGCTTTGAACTTTGCTGCGAGTTCTTGAGCCCGGTCTTTGACGCGCCGTTTGAGTTCGAGACGCAGCGTGCGCCACTCGACTGCGATGTTTTCTGCGTCCGTGTCATCGAGCGAAAGCAGTTGGGTGACCAGCAAGTGTCTCTCTCTCGCGCGCTCGTCGATCCTCGCGTCCCATTCGAACTTGAGGGCCGCGTACGCATCTTCGGCGCTCTTCTTGAGCTGTTCTCGACGAGCGACGCGGTCTTCTCGAAGCGCGTCCCATTCTCGCTGACGGCGGCGGTGAACAATCTTCTGCTTCTCGAGGGCGTCCACCTTGCGCCGCAGCTCTCGCTGTTCGTGTTCGATGCGCACGCGCTCATACTCTGCAGCGATCTCGTGTCGGTGCCGCCGCAGATCTCTCTGCGCCTGGTCCAAGTTCTCCTGCATCTCGCGCTCGATTGCTCGGCGCGCGAAGGCTTCTTCGCGTTTGCGTTGCGCGACGCGCTCGCTCAGGAGCCGTCGCGTGGCACGTTGGATGCGCGACGCCATCGTGTTGCGGACGAGGTCATAGAACGCTTGCCGCTCGAGACGCAGCGCCAGCATCTCGCGGTAGTACAGCGCCATCAGCGCCTGGCGAGCAGCGATCCGTCCGTGGCGGCCTCGGAACACGCGTTGGATGCGGACGGCCATAGCATTGCGTCTCCGCAACTCGCGTAAGAAGCGCGTTAGGTGCGATCGCATGCGGAACGCGCCTTGCACCTTTAGCACAGCCTGGACGCGCCGCCACTGCTCAAGCCACGCAAGTCGGCCATGATAGCCACGGAAGACGCGCTGGATCTCGATGGCCGCGATGCTAGCTATGCTGAAGGCTTTCATCACGGCGAAGGCGCGGTGCTTCCGCTTCTTGGCGATCGCGGTGCTCACGACGATGAGCCTCTCGCGGGCTCGCGCTTGCCGATCCGCCTGCTTGGCCCAGAGGACGAAGCACGAGCGCATGGTGCGAGTCGCGTTGTAGTAGCGCAGGCGCTGGATGGCTCGCACGTTGTGCTCATGGCGTCGGGATTTGAACACATGCGAGCGGTAGACGGCGCTGCAGAGCTCGTCCAGAGCGCAGGTATGGGGCGACGTGAGTCGAATAGTGGTGGTGGTGGTGCTCGTCGTCTTGGCAATCCCATTGACAGTCGTCACTGTACCAGTCGCGCCATAGCGAAGCAAGCTGCGGACTGGCGGGAGACCAAGCAGCTCGTGGAACTCGGCGCGGGATATGCGCGAAGCGGACGGCCCTAGCATCTGCTGGAGCTGCTGCGAGACATTCGAGGCTCTAACCGTCGGGAGTGCCGTCGGTGCCATGGCAAACGCAGCACGGAGCTGGCAATGGGACCAACAACGCAGCACGGAAGCCATTAGACTAACAGCAAGTGGTGCGAGGGCATCTGGCGGGACGTACGCGGTCGGAGACGAACGCGGCGGCGGCTGGGCTGCGCACCACGTGGGTGAAGAGGAGGAACACATCCCCGATGGCGACGCCCCCTGTAGCGCTCTTGGCACTGCTGCTGCTGCTCGTGGCGTCCGTCCTGGACGATGCAGCCTTTCGAGCTGGCTTTAGCTCCAAATACCCGTTGACAGACGCGAACGCGCTGAACGCCCACGCGAGCTGTTCCCGCATGGGCAGCAAAGGCTCCTGAAACATCCTGGAGGCATGGAAACCCGCGTTGGAATACGCGTATCAACGGCGACCAAACCGCTTGCGGCTCGACGTACCGCAGCGCGATGAGCAGCGTGCGCCAGTGGAGCATTGGCACGTTGTCGGCGCCTCGCTCGCAGCAGTACTTGAGCTTTTCGAGGTGCCGAGACAACTCAAGCTGCTCGATGCGCTGCTGTTGGTCTTCCTGACGGCTGTGCTCCATCTTCACGGCCCGAACGTCGCCAATGTCATGCTGGATCCCGAGCGCAGTGCGAAATACGCTGGTAAAGCGCGCCTTGGTGACCATGTCGTGCGGGAACGCGCTTGAGAAGGTCTCAAACAGCGCGCGGTCGTTCCCAGCAAGCCGGACGCGGCGAAAGTGCGGGGACTGAAGCAGCAGGAACTACCGATCGATGCACACACAAGCAGCGAGTTACTGGGACAGCATCGACCAACCAAGAGTCGACGCGTGAACGCACCAACTGGTGGATCTCGCGCCACTTCTTGGCGTGGAAGCGCTCGAGCGTGGCGTTTGTGGACGCCAGCAGCAACTCCGGGAGCTGCGTCACTGCCCAGGCAGCGTCTTCGGCTTGTTCGACGCGCTGCTGGTTCTCGATCTGCCTTTGCTTGGCCGAAGTCCCGCCGAGACGAAGCAGCCGCTCACGCTCCGAGTCGACCGGCTTGCTGTCCAAGCCTTCATAGTCGTCGTGAATGTCGGCCGTCACATCCGCCGCACCTGCTGCTTGGTTGTCTCCGTCAAGTAGTTCGTCGAGCTCGTCGAAGTCGTCGCCATCACTGTCGGTGGCGTCTTGGCGCTCCACATCAGCGCTATCGGCAGTACCACCGCACTCCGACTGCGGGTCTAAGCCATGCCTTGCGGTGTCGACGTCTTCTCTCGACTGCATCGGCTCAGGGGTTCTGCCTGAGCAGCACGCCTGCCAGGGACCATGAGAATCTAGTGACTCTTCGCGATTTAGCACCAACGACCAGCGTCACCCACCACCAAGCTTTACACGAAGACACATGAAGGGATGGAGAGAGAGAGAGAGAGCAGGCTTTCGACTTGGGATTAGTTCGATAGCACCGTCTCCGTCAGACGAATTCGAGCGCGCACCAAGGCTCTGGCACCGCGATGACCGCTTGGCGACCGCTGTCAGCCCTGGATGGAAGCCAGAAGACGCGCGTGTGAACGGCGTGCTTCCAGCTCCATGCCATTCATGCCAGCCAGCGCAAGCCGCCGATGGCCTAAGCCTTAGCCAATGTGCACGGACACGGGCTTGCCGAGCGCGCCCATGACCTTGAGGTGCTCAAAGTGCTTGAGGAGCGCGACCGAGAAGCTCGGGAGCACGCGGTACTCAATGTTGTGCTTCTTGCACACCTCGATGATGATGGGGGCGATCGCCGGGTAGTGGTACTGCGAGATGCCCGGGAACAAGTGGTGCGTGACCTGGTAGTTGAGCGCGCCCGCGAGGAAGGTCGTGAGCCACGAGCCGTGCGCGTAGTCGACGGACGACTTGACCTGCGAGACGGCCCACTCGTCGGCGATCTCGGCCGCGGGCTCGTCGCCGAGCGGGTAGTCGCACTCGGTCGACACGTGGCTGACCTGGAAGTTGAAGGCCAGGTACCAGCCCGTGACGAACTCGGCGAGCAGGAAGACGCCCCAGAAGCGCGCCGGCGCCACCTGCAGGTACACGAGCGGCACCCAGATGCGGAAGAAGGCCCAGAAGCTCTTGGACGCGACGAGCTCGAGCCAGGCGCCGAGCGAGTGCGGGTTGACGCGCAGCGGGCCGTTGGTGCGCGCCAGGAACGTCTCCATGATGTCCTGGACGCGGAACTTGAGCCCGAGCACGCCGTAGAGCGGCGGCAGGTACAGGTGCTGGAACTTGTAGATGGGCAGCAGCATCTGGCGCGACACGATGCGGCGCACGTCGCCCTCCATGTTGACCGGCAGGTCCGGGTCGGCGCCCACGACGTTCGTGTAAATGTGGTGGCCCACCACGTGCTGGTTGAGCCACGACGTCATGCTCGCGCCGGCGAACCAGTCCATGGCGCCGCGCCCGATGAGCGACCAGAGCGTCGGGCTGCTCGAGCACGCCGCGTGGGACGAGTCGTGCATGACGTGCAGCAGCGGCAGCGCCTGCGCCACGCCGAACACGACGGCGGCCGCGTACTGCGCGTACACCCCGCCGGGTAGGAACCCGTGCATGCCGACGTAGGCGACGGCGGCGGCCGACAGGACGATGGCCATGCGCCAGAGGCCGCCGACGACGCTCTTGGGGTCGATCTTGTTGTTGACAAAGTACTCGTGCACCTGCTCGCAGCAGTCGCGGTAGAAGCCGCTGTCGGGCTTGTACACGGGGAACTCGGGGCTGCCCGCGAGCGACCCGACCGCGTACTTGGCCAGCACCTTGTCGGCGCGCTGCGAGAACGGGTGGTACGAGTCGAACGTGTCGGTGCACTCGCGGCCGGCGTGCAGCAGGATGAGCTCGCGCCCGCCCGGATGGCGGTCCGCCCACTCGGTCACGTCGTACACGACGCCGCGGATCGTCACCCACGCGCTGGCGGCCGAGTTGTGCTCGGCCACCTGCTGCCACGTGAACGACGGCGAGCCATTGTCGGCGGACGGCGAGGCGGCCGTGGCCACGGCGGCGGCCTTGCGCTCGCGCAGACCCTCTTTATACATAGGCGACAGCGAGTTGTTCGTGTCAGTCATTGGCAGGCTGTAGACGGTCGCGAAGCATGGCACGCACCCGTAGCGGGGGACTCGATCGGCGCCATCGAGGTCGGGAAGGAACGGCTGCTGCTGGTGGTGGTCGACGCGGGCGAATCCGAAAATGACGCGTGATGTCATCGATGCGGGAAGCGCTTTGGGTACCTGTTTCATTCGATACCCTGTATCCCGTCATCGCTTCATCTTCTCGAAATGGTCATTCGAGTATACGGTTGCAACCCTTGATATTTGATATAGAGGGTTCCGAGGGGCTGGTGGTCCGCGTTCGTTCTTTTTTGCTGCGGTCGGATCTGTGGTGGACATGGATTCACCACCACACCCATCACACACTCACGACGTACGTGAGAGGGCTGCTGCTCTATGCGACCGACCGCGAGCGAGAAAGATCGCTCCGTGTGGATGATGTGGAGCGTCGGGTCCACTCGTCGCCGCGATCTAAACCGGTCCCGTGAGCTACAGCTTGATGCGGACGCCCAGGTGCTCGAGCACCGTCGCGAGCGCGCACACGGCGACCATGTAGAGCGCGAGCACGGCGCTCGCGACGGACTCGCTCGCCTCGATCGTGCGCATGCTCAGGTTCACGGCGCCCGTCGCTAGGTTGGCCTGCATAGATAGGAGGAAGACGCCATACATGAACTGGGTTACAACCAAGCAGCCGAGACGAGGGAGGTATTAGCAAGCGCACGGACGTACCAGCACAAACACAAAGAGCTGGTTGTGGTTTACGCCCCGGAAGAGCACGGGGACCCGCGGCAGCATGCTGCGCGACGTCATAGAGTCAGTCGAACGCACTTGTACTAGCGAGGACGAGGTGCAGAAGGGAAGACTTGCCAGACGACGTGGATCGCCGCGTAGGCTCCGAGCAAAAAGACCGTCTCGGCCAGCACCCACAGCACGTACGACAGGTTCACCTGCAGCGAGTGACCATCTGTGTGAGCATAACCCGCGGGTCGAAGACGTACGCGCTCTCTCACACACACAAACACCAAGCGTACCATGCGTCTGGACGGACGGGAGACCAGGCGCACCGACAGGTAGGTCGCCAGCACGAGCAGCGCGGTGGCCGCGAAGAGCGTGGCGACCATCCACCGCAAGTTCCGCAGCGCCTTGCCGCCCGTGCTGTCCACGTAGCTGAAGACGGTCTGACCGACGAACACCGCCAGCAGGTAGAGCGACGTGTAGCCTGCATGGATGGCAATCAGTCAGCAACGCCCGCCTCACCGTCAGGCAGCAATTGCTGGCACGCTGGCGTACCCGCCAAGCTGAGAATGCCCTCGCGGTTTTGCTCGAACAGCGTGTCCCGCGGGGCGTTCATGATGAACTCCTCGCCGTCGTAGTGGGAAAGGTACAGCTGATAGCCTGTCAGTAGAGCCTAACAAGTGAGAACGACCGCCCTAAGCAGCATCCTTGTCAGGGATGAGAGACCGGAGGAACACACAGACACACTCACCCAGCATGATAACAACGGCGGAGACCGGGCCGACCGCCCAGTTGCCGAGCAGCCGAAGCGAAGAGTACGCCAAGTAGACTCCCGCCAGAGTGAAGTAGAAGTTCCAATGCACGCCGTACTCGGACACGTGCTCCTGGTATCCGGCGCGACGCGTTAGAGCGAAGATAATAGTGCTGTAAAGCGCTAACGACATGGATCTCACCTGGTAGTTGACGCCCTTGACAGTCAAAAAGCGCGCCAAGCCGAACACGAGGACGAGCGCGATGGGGCGGAAGAACGCGTAGCACTTGCCGATGAACGCCGCCTCACGGCGGCTGCTAGCCGACCGACTACAGTAGAGAACAGCACGGCAGTCTCTGATCAGATGCCACGGCGAGTTCGTCTGCAGTGCATTCGTCGCACCGACTCGCAGGACTCGGACGCGCCTGGCGCGCGTACGAGCTCGCGACTGCGGAGGAAACGATAAAGGCGCCGACGCCAATGTCCATCTAAGAGACAGCCACTGTCAGCAAGCTGAAAGCGCTGAGAGTGTTGAGGTCGAAGCGCACCACACTGAAGCCGAACGTCTCGGTCTTAGCGAACCGGCGAGGGAAGACGGTGAAGTCCACGGCCAAGATGGCGAAGCACCTGCATGACGAGCCACGTGCACGCCAGGTTAACTCTTAAGCGACGCATCGCACGGTGGAACGCCGCCTGGAGAAGCTGGACGCACGTTGATAGCATGACCTGCGCGCGGAAGTTGGTCAGGAACGGCAGCTCCTTGTCCATCAGCTGGTTCATGCGCTCCTTGCGGCAGTGCTTGTGGATGAACTCCTTGGCGTGCTGCCACGACAGGAAGCTGAACATGGCCGCGAGGCAGTAGACGCTCGCGAGCAGCGGCACCGCCAGCTCTGCGAACGTGAAGCTGACCATCATGGGCAGCACCGTGACGACGAACTCGAGCGCGAGCGTCGCCACCGGGTGCTAACAGAGCCACAAGCCAGCCATCAGAGTCGGAAGAGCGCCTATTACATAGACGAAAGAGAGGTAGAGAAGCGCACAAAGTCCTTGGCACCGACGGGGCGGAGGCCCACGACTTCCAGCAGCAGCATGAGCTCCGAGTAGAGCCATTGCGAGCCCTGTAAGTACCGAGAGAGCAGGTTGCGCATGTGAGGTTATTTCGCAGCGAATTTTGGGGCAATTCCGGCCGGAAGAGCGCTCACCGGCATGAGCGCGAAGAGCGCAAACACCTCGCGCGCCGACGTGCCATGCAGGTCGGCCACAAACGCCTCCTTGGCGCGCTTGTACGCGTCGTCCTGCAGCATCTTGCGGCGCTGAGGCTGTGGGTGTTCGTGTGTTCAATCGTCAATTGCAACTGTTATGTGATACAAATATTTTCAGCCAATGAGAGTCTTCTAAATGAAAGAATCTGACCAATCACGACAGTAGATTTGGCCATTCCAGAACAAGATGACTGGTACGAGCATGGCGGCACGACCTAGTGGCGTCTACGCGGTCCGCGACTGACCGGCCGGCGCGATGTGTGTGGCGTGGCGAAGACTACAAGGAGGAGCAGGCGATGGAGGTGGAAGCCCTCGAGTCCATCTACATGGACGAGTTCTCCAGTGCGTGCACGCCGCGGCGCCGCGATCTCCGCGCTCGAAGCGAGAGCATTTGATTGACAACGGAGCGGGTCAACTCACAGCCTCGGCGCTCTCTGGTGCCGACAGAGCTTACGGACGAGCCGCTGAGCTACCAGCTGCACATTGTGCCGAACCAGGACGGCCAGAACAACCACGGTGCGGTGCTCCCCCTTCTTGACTTGCTACCTATGAGCAATCGGTTTTGGCCGCGTGACTAGCTGGCTCATCGGCACTTGCGCGCTGCAGTCGCTTTGACATTGAAGGTCGCCGTGCCGGACACGTACCCGGACGTTGAGCCAGAGGTGAGGTGGCTGCTGCTGCTGCTGCTGCTGTTCTATTGCGAGTAGAGGCGCTGACTGCACCTTCGTCAACAGATCGAGATCATCTTGAACAAGGGGCTGTCCGACACGCAGCGCAAGGAGATCCGGCAGCTGCTGGACGGGCAAGTGCAGGAGAACCTCGGCATGGCGATGATGTACACGCTGTGCGAGGCCGTGCGCGAGTACCTCGTCGAGAACAACCGGCAGGGCAACGTGAGTCGCTGCTCGCCACGGTTCGCGCCGAGTACACAGCGTGAGTGACACTTTCACTGAGCGAATAGGACGGCTCGGAGCACCACGAGATGCTTCGGCGCATGGAGATGAAGAAGAAGAAGCAGGAGCAGCACGATGCGTCCGCCGCCCAGGAGGTGCGTGGGCTTCTGGCTGTGAAACTCTGGTGGCGAACCAATCGCTCACGGCTTTTGGATGTCGAATGTATCCAGGCGCATGCTGATTCAGAGCAGAAGCGCACATTCCACGGTACGCGCGCGGTGTCTGCTGCTGCTTGGCGTTGCCAATGGAGTCCTGACTTCTCAGGTGTGGTCATGCTGGCTCACAACCGCAGGCACACCTGTCACGATCGACAGCTTCGCCGCGTGGAAGTCGGCGTTCGAGATCGAGATGCGCGGCAAGGAGAAGGCGACGATCAAGGACGAAGCCACGGCCAAGCTCACAGGTGCCGCCCGCTGGCCTCTGTCCAGTTGTCGGCCTGGCTGACACCCATTTCTAACGCGTGTGCTCCTTGTCACCCACTACTGCTGCTGCTTGGCGTCTCCGCCAACAGGTCGTCAACTCTGGAGCAGTGGCCTGGTGTCCGAAGACGCCGGCGACGCCGCTGGCGACGACGACGACGACGACGATGAGGACGATGAGGACTACGTCGAGGGAGAAGAGGACGAGGATGACGAGGACGCGTGACATCCGAGGCATTAGGCAGCAAGAGGAGGAGGGGGATGGAGGGAATGAGAGAGCGCTAGAAGTTGCCGGTGCGCACAAAAGGGTGGTGAAAGGCATCGCAATTGTACCATCAAATGGGTACACATTTCAATTGTACCCATTTTCTTTCTCGGTAAATGTTCGATTCGCGTTTTTGAAGTTGCCATTTCCAAGAAGGTACAAACACTGTCATACTAAATCTAAGATAAACGGATGATAACCCGCGCTTTTCTTCCCTAACAGTTAGAACGTCCCACTTTCCCTTTCACCCTGGACCCACGACGGAGTTCCGCCGGCGGCCATGATGGCCACGTCGCCGCGCGCCGACGCCGCCGCCCGCGCGCCCCGCGACGCGGCCAGCGCCTTTTGTCAATGCTGCGACGTGGCGCTCCACCGGCTGCGGCGCGGCAGCACCTGCAGCGTGCGTAACCTGCGCGTCAAGGAGGTGTAACACGCAGGTTCTAACAGGTTGGAGGGTACGCGCGCTGTATCCATCACGCAGTTCTGCCAGGAGCGCGTGTGCCAGTACTGCAGCTGGCGGAGCGATGCCAAGGTCGTGTGCAAGGGCTGTCAGGTGTGTGAGGACCGCTGCCGCTCGGGTTACACTCGTCGACTTCATACTAATAACCGGACGCAGCCACAAGTCAAGGGCGACCAGCCGGCGTTCTCCTTCCGGCAGGTCGGTCGGTCAGCCTCCGTCCGCTTTGGCCGATCGCTAGGTACCTAACGCGTGATCGGTCGCACGGTGCAGTTTCTATGGCGCCTGAAGATGCTGCCGTTCGGCTGTCGCGGCGAGAAGTGGCTGTTCCTGGCGCGCAAGCGCCAGCTCCAGGTCTCTCCGACGGAGATGACGGCCGAGGACTTCCACTACCTGACCAGGCTCCACTACGCGCACCGAGTGGCCGCTGGCCCCGGTTTCGCCCAACAGCAGCGGATGATCGACTCGGTGAGGCGCTTCGAACACAGCATCTTGTAGATGTATGCTAACTTTCGCCTTCCTTCATTTTCGTGCAGGACATTGAGCGGACGTTCCAGCAGCTGCAAGCGGCGCTGACGAGTCCCAAGAGGAGCAGCATCCGAGCGAAGCCCGTGTTCTCCATGCCCGACTTCCTCGTGTGGAAGTCGACGACGCACCAGCTGCTGAGCGTCTTTTTGTTCCTCAAGCCGCAGATCGGGTACTGCCAAGGCATGACGTACCTGGCAGCAACGCTGACGCAGGAGTCCAAGCTCAACAACGAGACGGCCTTCCGCCTCTTCCTGTGGCTCACGGAGAAATACAAGATGGACCACGTGTTCGGGCCAGACATGAAGGATATCAACCTGCGCTTCTTTCAGGTAACCGATGTGATGCGACCGTGTTTGTGTCGCGAGGTGGCTGTGCTTGACGCTGTTTGCAACGTGCTGGCTAGCTCGACGAAGTGCTGAGGCTGCATTTGCCACAACTCCACGCCCACCTATCAGACAGAGACGTTCATCCAGCGACGTATGCATCAAGGTGCGTCCACGCTCTCGTTGGAAGTCCATCGTCCATGAACGGTTTGCTCAACACGCTTGGTGTGTTGTGCGTGCGCGCAGCTGGATTTTGACGCTGTTCACAGACTGCAAGTTGCTCCCACATCGCATGGTGCTGCGATTCCTCGACATTTTCTTTGAAGTCGGGTGGAAAGCCTTTTACCAATTGTGCTTGGCCGTCTTCAACACCCTCGAGGTAGCATGCCTGCACCTCATCGTTGCGTGCTGGGCCGTCTGCTGACCGTTATTGTGACTGTTGACTGGCAGCCAGCGTTGATGAGGCGGACAAGTGCAGACGGCATTTTTGCGTATTTATCAAGTGTAAGATATTTCCACACCCACAAGGTGCGTCACGGACACAACTTGCTCCCGTCGCTTTGCCGGCGGTGCTGAAACCGTCCTTATTACACTCAGAGCGACCTCGAGATCAACCACTTCTTCGCAAGAGCCAGACTGTTCAAGGTATGCGTGCATTTGATGCAAAAACGGCAGTGCATCCCATAACACTTGACATCTCGTGTCTATAGATCACCTCAACGTTCCTGGACCACTTGCAAGGCGAGTTCTCGACCGAGGCGAGCATGAGTATGTCCGAGTACGACTAGCCGCGGATGATCCTACGGAGGTGTGTGTGTATGTGTGCCGCGTCAGTTCGACGTGTTGGTGTTGGTTTTGAAGATCAGGCGAAGCGTGCTCTGGGTGAGCTTGCAGAGGAAGCAAAGGCGATGGTAGTCGAAGTATGTGTAAGCTCATGTCGTCGCTGCTGTGTTATCTTCTTCGGTTACTCTAGGCACTTACGTGGGCACGAACGACACGTGCTGGATGAACGAGACCCGTTTGCGCTTTCGCAGCGACGCCGTCAGCTGCCGAGGCTTGGTGCGCTGCGACGCCTGGCCCGACTGCGAGCCCCACTTGAGGTGGTGAAACAGCGCCTCCGTCAGCAGCGCCTCGGCGATCACGCCGTCGCCCACGAGCGGACGGACCTTGCCGTACAGATCGCCTACGCTCATCGTCGGGAAGCGCACAAACTCCATCATTTCCCGCAGCAGCTTGCCGAGCTCCGTCTTATCGCCGCTAGGCGTCCGAGCCTCGCCCCACAGCACTAGGGCCTCCATGAGTGCCAGCTCCCGTATCTGTAGTTCGTCTTGCTGGATGAGCTGCCGAAACCGAGCGATTGTGAGTCTGGCGCCATACCTATCGAACGATCACGGAGCTCTCTCGCGCCTCACCTCCAGCAGCAACTTCTCTGGGATCTGCACAATCTGTGGGTCGCGAAACACCTCGTGCGCGTGGTTGAGCACGAAACCCTTGCACATCTCGCGCAGCGCCTCCAGCTCGTACATCTCCGACGCTACGAGCAGCCCGACGACGTTCTCTAAATCCAGCACGACCTCTGCAGCCACGCAATTGTTATAGCAGGTGAGACTCCGAGTCGGCTGCTCACACGCACACACGCACACAAGCCGTCGTCCAGCGAGTTCGTACCTCCAGTGTAGATAAATAGCAGCATCTTCTCAACAGTTGGCGCGGCGATGCCATGGATCTCCACGTCGCGCTCGCTGGACTCGCGCATGCGGCCCGTCAGCATCGCCTTGAACGGCGCCGAGCTGGCGGCCAGCATGAACCGGTGCGCGTGGAACCTCTGGATCTCCGGCGCTCCTTCTGGGCTCGGCGGGGCCACTTCCGCCATCTCCTCGTCCTCGTCCTCTTCGCTGTCCGAGTGGCGCGGCAGGCGCTTGCGTCTCGTCAGGTCGCCTTTGCGTCGACGCACGCACAGCACGACGTCGGCGCCGATCAGCGTCTCGTCAAAGCCGACGGTGTCTGTGCTGTTGTGAACTGCCTGGCGCAGTCGCTTCGACAGGTCGCGGTGGTCGGCGCACGACGATACAATGTTCTTCCTGGGCCGCGACCCACGCGACGTGCTCACCTCCGACGACGTCTCCGAGCGGTAGTCGTCGTCCTCACCCGAGACCGTGGGCGTGTCGATTGGTGACAGACTGGCGGCGTCCCGGACGGTCGACGCTGGCCGACGGACAGCTGGGACGGCGGCTGATTCAACTGCAGCAGCCAAGACCGGCACCACTGCGGTTGTCGGCGACGTGAGCGTCACCATGGCGGGAGGTGGCGGCGGCGACGACACAGTGGCCGACTCGGCACTCGCGACCGGCGGCAGCGTCGACGTCGGCGGCGACTCGGCGCTCTCGGGCGTGTCCGCCAGTATGTCCTGGGTCATGGCGTCGTCCTCGAAGTCCTCGTCCTCGTCCTCGTCGTCGTCGCCGTCGTTGGCGGCCTCGTCCTGGCGCTCCGTCTCATCATCTTCCTCCTCCTCGTGAGGCGACGCCGAGACGACGTGTCCGCGGCCCAGGAACGCGCCTGAACGCCGCAGAGAGAACGGAGAGGAGGACGAGCCGGAGGTCGATGCGCTGGTGTTGCTGCCGGCGCTGGGTCCGCCTGTGGGGCGCGCACCGCGACGCCGAACCCACGCGTCCGCGTCGTCATCCGCCATGTCCGCCGTGTTATTGTAGCTCACAGTTGGACGAGCGAAACGACCGTCTGGTTCACTGTAACAAGTCCCATGAAGCGATATTACTGGTCAAAATCTTGCATTTATACCCTTTTAACGCACTGCGATTAGTGAAAAGTAAGATTTAGATGACGTACTTTTCACCAATAAGAAGCGCGAGAATCTCTCGAGGAATATCCTCCGAGGCGTTCCAAGGATCACACGGCGAAGAAACGAGCGATCTCTGGGGCCGGCAGCGATGATCAAGGGCATCCTGATCGTCAACAACCACGGCAAGCCGCGCATCGTCAAGTTCTACGAGCATGTGGTGCGCGTCGCCTACTTCCTGCGCCTCCGCCCTGTTCCTTTGGTGTCTCCTGAGGTCGCCTACAGCGCGCACTGACCCGAATCAATTGGTGCATTGCATGCAGCCCGACGCCGAGCAGCAGGCGGTGATCCGCGACATCTACACGCAGGTGTCCAAGCGGCCCGACACGCTGTGCAACTTCCTGGAGGGAACGTGAGTCTCTTGCGCGCGGGGAACTGTAGCGCTACCGGAACGCTATATTGGCGCTCTAACCCGGACGGAATGGCGCTCGACAGCGTGCGCTACTGGGGGAACGGCGTGAAGCTCATCTACCGCCACTACGCGACGCTGTACTTTGTGTTCGCGGTGGACCAGCAGGAGAGCGACCTGGGCATCCTCGACCTCATTCAAGGTACTAACGACGTCATCATTACACTTTGGCGATCCATGTGGCCGCGGTTCCTGGGTCGTAGGGAGCTGACTAACGGATGCTTGTCCATGCTGCTAGTGTTTGTCGAGACGCTCGACAAGATCTTCGAGAACGTGTGCGAGCTGGACCTCATCTTCCACAGCGACAAGGTGCACTACGCGCTGGACGAGATTGTCATGGGTGGAATGGTGCTGGAGACCAACATCAACGAGATCCTCACGGCCGTGAACGAGATGAACCGCCTCGACAGCCTCTCGTCCAAGCGATCGCTGCCGGGCGTCAAGAAATAGAGCGCGGCGCAGCAGTAGCGAGAGGGCACGGCAACGTTATATGGCAAGTGTGATCAGCGCCAAAGCGCCATGCTCCCCGAGCGATACCGCTATGTCGCGGGCCTCTCGCCAAGCTCTAACGAACATGCAAGGGGGGCAGTGTCCTTCTAAATTAGCTTGGCCTTGGTGCCCTTCTTGTCGCCGGCCGAGGCCAGCGACGCCAGCGCCTTGGCCTCCTCGTCGCGCTGCCGCTGGATCCGAGCGCGCTCCTCCTCCTCGGCGCGCTGGGCGGCCGCGGCCGCGGCCTCCGGGTCCGGCAGCGTGCCGCCGAGGCTCAGCACGAGCTGCTGCAGCTCCTCCACCTGTCCCTCGAGCTGCTGCTTCTCGGCCTCGACCTTCTCGCACTTCTTCTTGTACGACACGAGCTGCGACGATAGCGACAGCGTCAGGAACGCCACGCCGATGTTGAACACGTTCATCTTCTGCGTCTTGAGGTGCCCGATGAACGACGTCGGGTACTCTGCTCAAAGGGATCATAGCGCAGGATCCTGTCAGATCTACGCAGCGGGAGGCGGCGCGTTCGGATCGCAGGTGGATGAGCAAGAGCGCTGTAGCGGAGCGAACCTTGGTGGGGACGCGGGGGCGCTGGGGCGCCCGTCGAGAACCGGCGGACCTGGCGCAGCATGAACATGACGCCGGCCTGTCGGTTGGTCGAATGAATTGATGATCGAGAGGTGGTGGATGGCAGCCACTTAAATTACGTAGTCCACATATGATAAAGTTTTGACATTCGGATCCAACCTACCTAAACAAGAGTGGTCCACATAACATTTGACTCATCTTCGTTTAACAACTCAAGCGGATGATGTCTGCACTTGGGCGGCGACATGCGCCAGGTACTGGCGGAAGCGGTGGCGGCTCGTCCGACGCGCAAGCTCGTTGCTCAGGTCGCTAATGACGTTGGGAGGCAGAGCTGACTGGAGAGCAGTGTCTGCAGAGGCCACACCGGCGACAGCGGCGTGGAATGTGGCTGCTTACAGACGGAGATCAGTGCAAGTCCGACATGGCACGCGCTCAGTGAAGGCAGACGCACCTCGGACGTTCGGAGGGATGCGAGGCGAGTGTAGCAGCTGGAAGAGAAACTCCCAGAGGATCCGCGGCCGGTAGTTCATCGCCCGGGTCGGATGCAAGAACGAGAGCACGCTGTGCACGATGGGGACGGCGAACGGCTCGGCTTCCAGCAGGCAAACCCCGGCTCGGATGCTCACCGCGTCGAGGATAAAGTCGCACGCGGCGTCGCAGATCTCCTGTACCTTGGATCATCGACACCGCAACTCGTAAGTGCTCCATGCAGCGACACTGCAGGCACCGAGCACACTCACCTGGTGGTCGATCTCAAGCAGTGCCGTCGCGAGTCGGAGGCAAGTCCAGTACAGTGTTGGCTCGCCCTTCACCGGGCTGCTTCCCATCGCTTGTGGGAACGAGCGAAGAGCGTAGCGAGCCATGCTTAGGAACTGGTCGACCTCAGGCGCGAGCACCTCTGCGTTCTGGGATGCCTGCAAGAACCGCTCCATATTGCGCTTTCCGGCAGCCACGTCGTTCGCTGGCTCATCGCGCAGTTTCCGTCGAAATAGACCCAACAGGCTCTGCTCCGCCGTGGTTATCAGAGCGAGGGTTAGCAATGCACTCGCACCGAAATGGCCGCAACGAAAGAGATCTGGTCGACGCGATACGTACCGCCACAAGGTGCTGCGTAGGTTGCACGAAAGCGTCGTTGCCGTCTTGCTTCTGGATTATCTTCGAGCAGCACTTGAGAATCTCCGGCGCGATATCTTCCGCGTACCATACTAAGGCTGCGTCTAGCATTCTGCCTTGCAGGCTTCTCAGCATGATCTCGCCCATACAGTCGAGAATGTCCAGGAAGAATCGTGGGCCGTACAGTCTGCAAGCCGACGCCGACTGGTGACGACGCAGCGCCGCGTCTACCAGTGGCCACACCTGCTGGATCAATTGCTGGCCGTTTGCGTCATTCTGTACACCATTGATGGCTCGACCCAGCAGATAAATCGCACTGCACGCATCCGCAGCGTGCTCGCTTTGCGTCCGCTCGATCAAATCTGACAGTGCTGAAGAGCAGAAAGCACCAAACTCTGCCCATTTCACACATTAATCACCAGTCAGGAACGCATATACAGCCATGCCAGCAATCAGTGCATCACTTACCCGCGTCGGAGATGCCATCTGCGATCCGGAATGTGACATTGAACAGCTCGCCTTTAGCTGTCAGTGGGACGCCTTCAGGGACGGCTTTGCAGTAGTGGAGCAATGTCTGAAGTAAAGGCATACGCTCTGCGACGGTCGTATACTTCCTGGATAATCCAATATCAGCACGGTGTTAGCCGCGCTGCCAAAGCGTCATTCCTCGAGGTTCACCCACATACATGATGTGGTAGCTGCTGTGGGTCAACGACTGAAGAGCAACTTGGAAAGCCTGCGCGAACCCAAGTCCTTTCGAGATCGTCAACGAAGTGTGGAGAATGATTGGACCGGGAAGAGCCAAAGTCGAGCTCAGTGACCGAAGATACCTGATCAATCGTACAACCCGGACAATTTCAGCACCAGTCGAAGTCTCCCATCAACCAGAATGACTGGGATCTTACCGCGCGAGCCCTTCGATGATCAACGGATGCACCGGGAGTCTGTGGCTTTCGTTCAACACGCCTTGCAAGACTTGGATGCCCTCCGACGACGTCTGAGCAGAGAGTGGCTGCTCGTCGTCTGACTCGGAGTCAGAAGACTCAATGTCAAACAGCTCGATCATCGCGTCCAGCAAGTAGAGGATGGCCCCGGCCAAGCCGACATCGGACGACTGCTGCAAAATCTTCGCGATTCCCTCCACACACGACACATAATCTCCGCCTGGCTCGCCGTTTGAGCTTGGCCACTTGGAGAAAAGACTCAAAAGAGTATCTGCGATTTCCCTATTGCGCAAAAGAAATCGCCAGGTTAGAACGCACGCGCATTTGCCGCTTGTATGGAGCACAGGACTGTTCGTACCTGCGAAGATTGTTGATCGACTCCAGCTCGGAGTTGTCGAACGAGACTTCGAAAGCATCGACAAACCACGACGGGTACTTGCAGTGACTTATCAACGCGTTCACCAATTGTCCAAGCACTTCCATAGCATGAGCGCGGGCGGAGTGACCGAGCATGTGCCACGACAGCTCTACTTGCGAAGGCCGTCCATCGAGAAAAAAGAACCACACCTCCAACGTTGGAAGCACCACATCAACATCTTCGTGCATCGAGCACGCCAGCAAAAGGTCCAGAAACTGGATCAGGAACTTCGGGGATCCCAACTCGTCCCCAACCGTTGCGGGTCGTGAAATCAATGCGTGCGCATGATTCATCGCGAGCGCGCACGTGATTTGAGAAAGCCCTCGACAGATTGTTGTGTGCAGTTCCTTGCTGGAAGCTTCCTCGAGCGGTGAAGACCTGGATGCTGGTCGGAGAATCGCACACATTTCCACCAAGCGATGTCCCGCGTGCTGAACAGCTCGAACGAGGCGGTTGTTGGAAGCAGCACTAGCGGAGTACAGGAAGGCGTCGTGAAGAATCCCCGATGCAAGCTGATTCGCAGAGAAACCAGTGCAAGTGAGTCAATCCAGCCAAAGGTTGGCTCATTCACACATCCGACATTGCCCACGACGATAAATCGTCTGCCTTACCTGCACTTGGTCCTCGCTGGGGCTAGTCGCCGCTTCGAATAACGCGTCAACGAGTTGGCTGTCGAAGACGTGACAACGCTGGTTAGAACTCGACAGCACCCACACTCCATGTGCCCTTGTTACCTTTCGTGAAGGTGGATGGCGTTCACTCCAAAGTTGTCGAAAGCCGGAATCGATCCGATGATCCAGCTCTCCAGACATCGAAGCGCGCTGAGATGAGCGTCCGGGCTATCAGCAAACGAACGGTCGGTCATTCAGCCACGTACGTCTTCCTTGGCAAATTGCGCTCAGGATATACATACACGTTTGCTAGTATCATGCGCACGACAGAGACAACCTCGCTGGCCTCGAGCTGAAATGTCGCCACTGCTTGCTGGGTCTCGGCGTCCTCCCACACTCTCGAAGCGACGACGATCTGCACAGGGATCGAGCCGAGAACCTCCATCAGCTAGCACAGTCAACACACCGCATCAGATCCGTTGTCAAGCAAGGCACAAGCTAGAGAAACCAATGCCATAGCCATACCATCACGGCCCCGCGAGGGCTGTGGGCCGCAAAGCCAGCGTCCACGATCTGCCGAACGTCCGACTTCCACGTCGGCCACTCCTTGTAGGACTGGACGACAATGTCCGCGACGGCTGTGCACGCGACGCGGAAGCTGGCGGGCGAGAATGACTCCTTCTCGGCGCCCACACAGGCGTTCCCGAGCAGTTGTAGCAGCACCTGGAGCGGTCGTCAAAGCCAACAGCGCATCAGTACTTCTCACCGATCATCCACGCGAGACCGAGACGTAACGTACGCCGCGGACGATTTGCTTCCGCTCCGCAGCCATGCGCGACCACTCCTGCTGGATCTTGAGGCGCAGGATCTGCACCGCGACCAGCACAGCGGCAGCGAGTGGTTGGCCAGTCGCGGCGTCGCGGGGAGGCGTCTGCAGCATCTGCAGCGCCGCGGCCCACGCCTCGTCACGAAGCTGGAAGTGCATGAGCCATTCGTTCGCCGCGCGCTGCTCCGCGCTGCCCGGCACGCCCTCGAAGAGCTGCCGCGCGCAGGCGGCGAGCTGCTCCGCCATGATCCACACCCCAGGATGTGGGCCAAATTGAAACTCGAACTAGCAGCGCAGATTTGGAGCGGCCCGCATGAGATTCTGGAACACACTATAGCGCGCGCTATAGGAACGTTCAGAAGGAGTGATGGTCAAGTTGCTTTCCCCCGAGCACACTCAGTCCGTCGAGAAAAGACACCGACCGAGATAGGCGACGAAGATGGCCGAGACCGAGCTCTTCGGTGCGTCTGGCGCGGCTGCATGGACGACAGACGCTCCGCTGATGTACGCGGCAGTTGAACTAACGGAAGAGACCCCATCCATGCCGGTTTTGTGCGTGTGCGAGCAGAGAAATCGGCTGGAGAGGGGCTGCACGAGTTCGGCGCGCTCAACACGCTGCTGCTTGTACGCGCGTTCGCCCAGTTGCTTTCGGTGCTCAAGGAAAGCTTGGTCTTATACGAGCCAATCGTTTATTGCTTGGGCAGGTCATCATCCTGGGCCTGTGCATCGTGTGCGCGTACCTGATCAAGGAATACCGGTTCTACTACTTACCCGAGTCGGGAGCCGCCGTTATCGTCGGGCTCATCGTTGGCGTTTGGTGGGTTAACCTACGCGCGCTTACCTGCTTATGCCCATGTCCATAACGACACGCTTTACGCTAATGTATTGTTATGATGTGCAGTGCCCGCTTGTTCTACCCGAGCCAGAAGGAGTTGGAGTTTCTCCGCTTCAACGTGAGCTCGCTCGGTCATGGGAGTGTTTATGAGACCATTTTTCGTGCTAACACGTCGACTCATACGCTTATCCACACACAGAAACTCATGTTCTACTTCCTGCTGCTGCCGCCGATCATCTTCGAAGCTGGCTACTCCCTCAACCGGGTTCGGCTCACACGTCTGTTCGTTGCAATTGGAAGCATGACGACTCATTGTGTTTGCTCTTGTTTGCGACTGCTATCTCCGATCGAGTAGAAGCGATTCTTCAACAACTTCAAGTCCGTGCGCACATGCCACACTGATTAAATGGCACGGAACTAACCGTATTGCTTGCTGCGCAGCACCATCGTGCTGTTTGCGGTGCTTGGGACGATGATATCAACTTTTGTAATCGGCTACCTAACGTACTACACCGGAATGGTAAGTGCTCCGATCGATCAGCGCCGATTGGTTGTAGAATGTTCACATCAAGATGAACATCTTTCGTTTGGTGATCATGAATAGCTGGGGTGGATCCAGATCGATACGTCCTCGCCGTTGGAGGCCCTTCTCTTTGGCGCACTGATTTCGGCGGTGGACCCCGTTGCGACCCTCTCGATCCTAGGCAACCCTGAACTCAACCTGGATCCACTACTCTACAGCATTGTGTTTGGCGAAAGCGTGCTGAACGATGCAGTCGCAATCGTTCTCTTCAACACTTTTCTGAAGGTTCGTATTTCTTCGCCGAGGAACTACTAACAACCACATTTGCAAGAATATCTCACAATCTCGTCTTGGTTGTCGGCGCAGTTTTACGAGTCTCAGAGCGAGTTTACGACAGGGGCCGCCGTTTCTCTCATGATGGAGTTCGTGTTCATCTCGTTGGGATCGGTCGTGTGTGGCGTTGTCACCGGGTACGTCCGTGTATGCTATCAAAGTTGGATTTGTGCCAAGCGCTCATGTGAATGGAACAGATTGGCATGCTCGTTCATGTGCAAGAACACCAACATCCAGGGATACCCGGCGTACGAAATCACGCTACTGTTCCTCTACGCGTACGGGTCTTACGCGCTGGCAGAAGTCGTCCAGCTCTCCGGTATCATGTCGCTCTTCTTCTGCGGTATCACGATGGCGCACTACAATTCCTACAACCTGTCCAAGCCATCGCAAGTCACCGCAGAACACATCTTCAAGAGCTTTGCTCTTGTTTCTGAGTTCTTCGTTTTCCTCTACATGGGCATGGGTGTCTGCGCTGGGCAGTTGGGTCGCTGGGACTTCACCTTCGTGCTGCTCGCGATCGTATTTTGCTTGGTCGCTCGAGTGTTCAACACGTTCCCGTTGAGCTGGCTTGCCAACCTCGGGTACGCAGAAGCACTCTGCCTCTGTTGATGTGGCACTGTTCGATCTGACCAGTTGCGATCTGAATTAGGCGAACGACAAAGATCCCGAAGAAGATGCAAGTCGTGTTGTGGTTTGCCGGACTGCGCGGAGCTATCGCTTTTGCTCTCTCACAGTACGTGGCATAGGTGGCTGTCGAGTCCTTCGTGACGTGAATTTCTAACTTCACTATCGTGGGCGATGTGCTTGTCATGACGAAGGAATATGCCCGGGGCGAACCAGGATGTCTACGTCACGACGACTCTGAGCGGTGCGTGCGCGATAGCTGTGGGATTGATAGCATTCCAGCGGGGATCTGATGATGCATTTGTGGTTGGTTGCCAGTGTGCATATTCACGACAATCATTTGCGGAGGCTTGACGGAGCCTCTGCTTAACTACACAGAGCTGAAGGCAAGTTCACATGTTCGTGGGTTCGCTGAGCTAGTTTTTTTCACTGAGATACAACCCTACGCTTGGGATCGACAGCACGATCAAGATTCCAACCGGCGAGAGGTATCGGAAGAAGATGAAGAGTATGGACTGGTACGTTTACTGACATCAATTGCATCACATGCTGGTGCTCGCGTTGTGCTCACTTATTGGTTGGATCGTTTGGCCACAACAGATCTCAGGTCAGCACGACGGCGATGATGCAGATGCCGCCATCGGCTCTGCAGACGCAGCTCGTCATGTTCTTCGCCGCCGAGAGGTGGCCAATGACCTCCACTCGTTCTGGGGAAATGTACGTACAACTGTAATGGGCTGCTGCGATTCGATCGCGTTGGATTCAGCGTCGTGTGCTGTTATAGATCGACGAGAAATACTTCAAGCCGATATTTGGCGGCTCGATCCACAAGGTACGCAGCACCTTTCGACGCTTTCTTGGACGTCGTCACATTAACTGTTGTCCCTGTGCGCGGTTGTATGTGTCGCAGCCAGTCTCCACGGGGTCGCGAGTTAACAAGAACGGGGGTGAAGATGGGGTGCAGTAGCAATGAATCTGGATGATCCGATACGTATCTCCAGACATCGTCTTCTCAATGCAGCCGTATTTCGTCAAACACTTGATCGAGTGGTAGAAAATCTAGTTGGCGTGACGGACTTCGACCTCGCGCGCTGCATCTCCAGCATGCGGTTGGTGCTTTTTGCTTCTCTTCTTCTTGTCTTTCTTCTTGCTCCCTCTGCGCGACTTGTGTTCCACAGAATCTTCGCTGCCTATCGAGCTGCGTCGGTCAGTCGAGTGTCGAGACGGTTCGACCGGATCGCTCGATCGAATGCTGTCGGCTTCCGAGTACCGCGATGAAGTCGTAGATGCGCGACTGGCACCGCCATCACTCTTTTGAGTGTTGCTTCGGCCACCACGCGACTTACTACCCTTGGTGCTGCGTGGACTTTGATCCTGTCCCATGAAAATAGCCACAAACGGTAAGGCTGGTGAACCAGCAACGGTGCGTATCGATCTTACTAACCACGTCGCTGCAATTCTCGTCGAAGTTGAAGAATTTCTGTACGTAGCATGGTCGACAGAACATGAAGATGTATCAGCAAACGCCACTACACAACGAGTACTTTCTGCAGCCCTACCTTGAGGTGCGGGTCCGCGTGGTGCTTGAAGAACTCGACCGCCGTCCGGATCTCGCACAACTGCGAGATGAACGTGTCAAGCTGCATGCGACGCTCCTCGAGGAACTCGGGCTCGAGCGATTTGCCGACAAGAGAGCGCAGCGCGTCGCGCTTGTGCTTGACGAACGTGACACTCTTCAGTTGGACTCCCAACGACTGCTGAAGCAACCTGAAGGGATCAGGTATCGACAGCACGTTTGTGTCAGCTCTCGGCGTGTCAGATTGACACGATCGTGGATAGCTATGCGACGTTACTGGTGGAGCTCGTCGAACTCCGCGAATCGGTGCCAAACCGCCCACTGCTTTGACAGTCGCCGGTTCACCATTCGGCTGAAGACTTGACACGAGCAAGAAACCAAGTACTCCTGGACGCGATCCATCCAAGTACAGAATAAGCCAAGAGTTAGAGAGCAGAAGTATCCGATGCACCGCACAGCGGTAAGGCGGGTGCTCGCAAACTTACCGCGTGGGTGCCTTGTTCGCTTGGCCGAAACTTGACGACACGCGCGATAAAGGCGAACTCGTTCTCAGCTTGAGTCGCTGCGAATCGCGGCGCCTTGGGTCCGTCATGTGCGATCTGAAGCAGCGTCTTCATCCATCGCTTCTTGCTGGCGTCGTCGCTTGCGGAGAAAAAGACAGCGCAGTCACTCGTGGCCTTTGTCTCCCGAACATAGAAGCAGTACGGCGTGTCGTCAATGTTGATGCCGAAGTTGGGCTCTCCGGGCACAGGGGTGCCAACGTCGGCGCCGGCGAGGCCGAGGGTCCATCGGATTTGGCTCTGCGTCCGGTCCGAGAAGGCGATCAGCTTGGCCGAGATCTCGTCCGCCTTGAAGAAGACCGTCTGCCACTGTTGCTTGCCTTTCGGCGCAGAGTTCGCAAAGACGGCGAGAATGAACCCGTCCATCGTGGTAGACCCGGCGGCTATGCTCGGCGTTGGGATTGCAACTTGTCGAGTGGGAGGCGATGGAGAACGCGGATCCGAGACAGGCAAGGACTCAAGGATGAAGGGAAGCAGATAAGATCGTGGTATTATTAGGCGTTGTGGATGCGGGCCATCATCGTTGCTTGAGGGTTCAACAGGTTTGATTTACGCGGCTTCTTCGCCACGCAGCTTGTACTGGAAGGACGAGACGTCGAAGCCAAGCTCCGCGACGCTGCTGATCTGAGCCGTTGACGCGCGGCTGGAGATCACAGAGTTTGGTTGGTCCCCTGAGCCGTTGGTCCCAGGACGCACTGCCTCTTCCTCGAATCTATCGGCGCGGTGGCTTGCTGCGAAGAGGCTACGAGTGTTCGCTCCCACAAGTGCGGCCTTCAACAGACAGTGCCGTGTGAAGAGTTGAGCATCGCACCAGCTAGCATGCTCGCAACGATCCAAGGAGCGCACCTTGATGGGAAACCGAGACCGGTGCCTCTGGGTGGGAGCCTCGCTTGTGAAGACGCTGCCGAGACGCTTTTGTAAAAGCGGCATCAGGAATTCGCTCGAGCTGATCAAGTCGACCACCGTCTTGCCTTGCAAGTTCTGCGAGCGGGAGACAAGAGTGCCATGTGAGTTCAGCGACGAGTATTGGTGCTTTCTCCAAGCATTTCCACTAACCTTGACGAACCACGTGGCAGTCGATGATCCAGAGCGCACACGCTCAAGTTCCAATGCAATCTGGAGCAGCACTGACCCATGCCGGCGTCGACCCGCCCAGTGGAGGGCCGTGTCACCCTGTCACATTGACCAATGAGCCAACAAAGACAGCACCGCCGATCGAGAAGGAGCTCGTGTCAAGCGTACATGAGCGTCACGATGCTGCGGGTTGGCGCCGTGCTGCATGAGGAGAACGCATACAGCGCCGTGTCCGGCTCGTGCAGCTTCCAGGAGCGCCGTCGTCTTGCTCACAACCTGTTCGCAAGCGTCGAAGCAAACATCAGTTGCCTTTTAGCTTCAACGTCACGAGTCTTCAGTCGGACGCACGCTGTCAACGGCGTTCGGGTCACTCCCAGAGGTGAGCAGGAACTGCACGATGCTGTAGTGTCCGTGCCTGACATGAAGTCGCACCCAGCACTACGATCAGTAAACTACCGGCAAAACCGGCTCCAGGCGTGAACGACTGGTTACCATGCCGCACAATGAAGCAACGTGTGGCCCGCGTGAGAGCTGCTAGGGTGGCGCTGACGCAGCAGCGAATGCGCGCCTTCAAGCAAGAAGTAGTGCTCAACAATGGGAAGAGCATTGCTGGAGACCGCATCCCAGATGGAGCCATCAAACGCCAAGACGGCACGCCGAGCTTCAGCACGCTGGCGACGGTGAAGGGCGGCCTCTTCATCGACGGCTGCACCGCCTGTGTTGGAATGAAAGCTTCGATACGCGTCCGGATGAACCAGCGAGTCTTCGCGGTTGCTTGACCCCGCCCAGTCGTTCTCGTTGGGCCCCTGTTGCCGCCCGCGCGCGTCCAGCTGGAGCGCAGGAGTTGCCAGCTCACCGGTGGTCGTGGCCCACGGGAACTCTTCAGGCTCACGGATCTCGATCATGCCGGTGGTGGTAGGTTCTACTTGCTGTTCGTCTTGCTGCAGCAACTTCTGCCGACGCCGCTCCTCGCGCTTAGCCTGGAGCCGAGACTGGAACGGAGCAGCAGTCGCAGAGCCCTCCGCTGCAATAACCCCGCTCATTTCGCCTGAGCCTTCCTCCATTGGTGCTTCTCGGAGGCTGTATCCTCAACAGACGCCGGGTGATCGGGAATGGACGCGTTCTCGACACTAAGTCTAAAAGCCGACTATGGACAGAGTCGAGCGATCAACTCGACATTTCTATTCGCGCGACTTGCACGCGACAACGTCTCCAAGCGGATCCTGGTCACTCTCAAGGCCAACGAGCCCCCTGCTTACGCCCACGACTCGACCACGTACCGCTTGCTGCGTTCGAGCCCCTTGAGCACCTTCTCTGCTGCCTCCATGGACATTTTGCCGGACGCTCGCAGGATGTCGCGGAGAGTCTCGCGCACATCTGCGGGCATGCGCTTCGCCGACCCGGCGACGTAAACGTACGCTCCTCCGACCAGCAGCGCGCACACGGCGTCCTTGTTCTCGGCCAGACGCGTCTGCACGTAAACCTTGTGGTCCTGTAGCAAGCGCGAGTGAGGTGAGTCTCTATTATAATGCATCATGGTCACAACGATACGAGAAAACGGCGCACCTGGTCACGGGAGAACGCCGTGTGCAGCTCGGTAAGGTCGCCGGACGCCACGAGTTGCTGCAGCTCATCGCCATAGAGGAAGTCCTGCATTGATAGATGTTGCAGTGAGCGACAAGAGCTTGGAACGACACAGCATCGTCGCAAGCTCACCTTGCTTTCGTGACGGCATCCAAAGTACAGGTGCGTGGTGCCAACCGCGCTTTGATCCGCTTCAGTACCGGATTGTTGCGTGCGCAAGACCTTCCGTTCCTGAAGGACCGCCCGGATACTCGCAAGCCCAGTGCCAGGACCGATAAGGATCATGTCCTGGTCGAGCGGGGGAGGCTCGAAGAGCCCGCGCTTGATCCACATGGCGATCTGTTTGGGCTCCTTCTCCGGGTCGATCGACGCAAAGTACGACGAGCAAATGCCGCTGCGACGGCGCTTGTACGGCGTGAGGAAGTCCACGATCGCCACCGTCAGGTGCATCTAAGGGAGCAGACGCGTGGAATAGCGCGTCAGTCGAACACTGTTGCCTCCATCCTGTAGCTGTCAATGGAGGCTTACCCGTCCCGGATGTAGCATCGTGGAGGAAGAGATCGAGTAGGAGCGCGGCTGCTGACGTGGAATGAGCTGCAGCAACACGTCCAGCGGGACCTTGACACTGGGAAAGTCCACGAGCACTTCGGCGTACGTCTTCTTTTCGCGGATGCAGTAGTCGTACAGCAGGTCGACGCCCTCCGGCGAGCATAGCTCAACCAGCTTCTCTCTCTGTCGTAGTCAACAGAGAAACACAAACACACAACGTGCAGTCTTTGAGTTCTGTGGGACGCACACGATCACTCTCATCTGTACGACAACGCACCTCCTCTTCATCCGCCGCGAACAACGACAGCTTCTCGAAGAAGCCTCGTCGAGGGATCTCAAGGACCGCCAGGTACTTTGCAAACAAGTCGCGCAGCGTCGTCGGTGACGGGAGGTCGTGCTGCTCGCTGTCCTCGCTGCCGGCTGCTGCGTCGATCGAGATGACGCAGTCCCCGGGAAGCCCAGCGTACTGGAGCATCTCATCCACTCCGGCCGTGTTCTCAGGGAACACCACGGCGACATCTCCCGCGCGATAGAGCGGCTGCTGCTTGGTCGCGTCCTGGCACGTCGACAGGTCGAACTCGAGATGGCGCACGTCCTGCGTCCAGTCATCGGCCGTGATGCGTCTGTTCACGACCAGCGGCACCAAGTACAGCCCCATATCGCCATTGACAACGGCGTTAGGCGGTCTGTAGAACTGCGAGCTCTGCTGCGCATCTCTCGGCGAGAACGCGCGCGCGCGCTTCGCCTCGTCACTCTCTGGCCCGTGGAACGAGACGCGGTACTTTGGCTCGAGCGACTTCGGACTGTCGTCGACAGTAAACCCTTCCGGGACCGGGAACGCCTCGAGAACCGCGGGCCAGAGCTTGTCGAGCCACGGGTTGAGCGCGCCAAAGTACCCGTACGGGTGCTGATCGTCGCCGAGCCCTCGCTCCACGAGTTCCTCGCCTCCAAGCTGCTTGAGCCGCGCGTGGAGCTTGCGCGCGACCGCGTTGTACTTGGCGTAACTCGAGTCGCCGAGCCCGAAGACCGCGAAGCGCACGCCGCGCAGCCAGCGCGACGACAGGCTGCGGCGTAGCAGCGAGCGCCAGGCGGCGCGCATGTTCTCCGGCGGCTCGCCGTCGCCCGTGGTCGACACGACGAACACGACTGCCTGGCACTGGGGCAGCAGCCTGCCGACCGGGAACTCGTCCATGGCGGCGGTCTGCGTGTCTCCCAGCGCGCGGTTGAAGGCCAGCTGCTGGATGGACGTGGCCACGTCCTCCGCGGTCCCCGTCTCGCTGCCGTACAGCACCAGCAGGCGCGGTAACCCGCTGCCACCGGCAGGAGTCGAAGCACTCACAATGCTCGTCATTTTCGCCTTGGTGATTGTGGATGTCGATCTGAGGTTACGTCCGGGTTACGTTTCAAAGGTACTGTGAAGACTGTTTGATATTGTGTTGGCCCAAACTATGGGATTCACTGGTGAGAAACTTTAGAACCACTCAAGGCCGAAAGGTGAGGGGCGAAATGATGGCCCCGTTGGTCGTTTTGGGCCCTCCCTAACGTGGATGAATGCGGCGTTCACTGCGTGCAGATGGGGGCGGGCAAGATGCTGTCGCTCGGCGAGCGCGAGCAGATCCTGGAGCTGCATACGCAGGCTCTGAGCTTCCGAGAGATCGCGCGCCGCACTGGACGGTCGAACAGTGCAGTGCGCCGGTTCCTTCAGGACCCGGACGGGTACCACACGAAGCTGAGCACGGGCCGACCGCCCAAGCTGGCGCCAGAGGACGTCGACCGCTTGCTGCGCGCCGCCAGCGAGTCACAGGCGTCGGCTCGCGAGCTGCGCGACGGCCTCCGACTCGACGTGAGCGTCGGCTGCGTGAACGGGTACCTGCGCCGCCGCCGTTCGAGCCTCACGCCGATCCCAAGCAGCGTCCCTAGTAGTGTTGCTGCGTCTGCAACGGACCAGCGCGAGATCGGCGAGCTGTCGTCGACGCATGGGGCCATCGCGAGCGACTTCCAGGGTCCGTCGAACAGGTATGTGACGTGTGGTGCAGCAATGGTCTGGTCGGTGGTGGTGGGTGGGGTGGGACACACCAAACCGTCCTGTCCTCTGTCCGCTTGGGAGCGTACGAACATGCCGTTCGCAAGGCTGCGAGCGTACGGTGTATTCTATTCGGCAGGTTCTAACGCCCGATCTGCGAGCGTACACCGTGACGACCCCCCCCACCGCCGGGAAAACCATACTTCTATACAAATCCCAAGTCATTCTGACCAGGTTGAACCGACGACGTCCGTCCCCTGTGGCCATTCGCCTAGTGTCGGGTCATCCGAAGAAGAGGAGGAAGGAGAGGAGGAGGATCGCTCATTCCCGAACAAGCGCCGCCGCATCCAGACGTCCCCCGCCCCGGGCCCCGCTACCGCTGCCACTACCACCATGCTGTCGCCCTCGCGCCTCTCTTCCCGCGCGTCCCCGCGCCGCGCCGCCGCCGCCGTCCTTTCCGCCGGCCGCCAGCACTTCCACTCGGAGGTGGCCAAGACGGAGCTCATCTGCACGCAGGGCTTCATCGGCGGCAAGTGGGTCGACGCCAAGGCGGACGCGCGCTACTCGGTCGTCGGTGCGTCGCTCGAGCTCGCTCCTGGCGGCTGTCTCTCGATGATGGGTCGTTCGTACTGACCAATGGCTGTGTGAACAATGTGCAGACCCCGCGACCGAGAAGGAGATTGCGCGCGTGGCGTCCATGGGCCAGGAGGAGACGACGCAGGCCATCGCCGCGGCGCTCGCGGCCCAGCGCGAGTGGAAGAAGACCACGCCCGTGGTGCGTTGCGACTCCGCCTCCTCCTTCAGTAGATAGAGGATTACGCTGCAGGTTACAGCATCACTGACGCTCGCGGGTGGTTGTTGACCCATGGTAGGTCCGCGCCAAGCTGCTCAAGAAGTGGCACGCGTCCATCCTCGAGCACGTGGACGACCTGGGCGTGATCGCGTCGGCCGAGAGCGGCAAGCCGCTGGCCGAGGCCAAGGGCGAGGTGGCCTACGCCGCCGGGTTCATCGAGTACTATGCGCACGAGATCCTGCACTCGGACGGCTTCGTGGTGCCTGCGGGCGCGCCCGGACACCGCATGATGGCGGTCAAGGAGCCCGTGGGCGTGTGCGGCATCATCACGCCCTGGAACTTCCCGCTCGCCATGATCACGCGCAAGCTCGGCCCGTGCCTGGCCGCGGGCTGCTCGGCCGTGGTCAAGCCCGCCGCCGAGACGCCGCTGTCGGCGCTGGCGCTCGCCAAGCTCGCTGAGGAGGCCGGCATCCCCGCTGGACTGGTCAACATTGTGCCTGGCGCGCACGAGAAGGCGCCGGAGGTCGGCGAGACGCTCACTGGTAGCCGCGACGTGCGCAAGATCTCGTTCACGGGCTCGACGCGTGTGGGCAAGCTGCTCATGAAGCAGTCGTCCGAGTCGGTCAAGCGGCTGTCGCTCGAGCTCGGCGGCAACGCGCCGTTCATCGTGTTCGAAGACGCCGACCTGGACAAGGCCGTGGACGGACTCATGGTCTCCAAGTACCGCAACACAGGCCAGACGTGCGTCTGCAGCAACCGCGTGTTTGTGCACGAGTCGGTCTACGACGAGTTCACTCGCAAGCTGGTCGCGCGCGTTGAGGCGCTCAAGATCGGCCAGCCGCGCGAGCCGGGCACGCAGCTTGGGCCTGTCATTGGCCGCGCGGCCTTTGAGAAGACGAGCGCGCTGGTGGCGGACGCGCTGTCCAAGGGTGCCACGGCGCTCACGGGCGGCAAGCCGGCGCCTGAGATCGGCGGAAACTTCTACCACGCGACCGTGCTCGCGGGCGTCGACGACTCGATGCGCGTGTGGAGCGAGGAGATCTTCGGCCCCGTCGCGCCTCTCTTCTCCTTCTCGACAGAGAGCGAGGTGATCGAGAAGGCCAACTGCACGGACGCTGGGCTTGCGGGCTACTTCTACTCGAACGACTTGTCCCGCGTCTGGCGCGTGGCTGCTGCGCTCGAGTGCGGCATGGTGGGCGTCAACACGGGCATCGTGTCGTACCCTCAGGCTCCGTTCGGCGGCGTCAAGCAGTCGGGTCTCGGCCGCGAGGGCTCGCCGCTCGGCCTGGACGAGTACACGGAGACCAAGTTCATCTGCATGGGCGGTCTCGACCTGTGAGTGGCGCGTGGGCTGTCTCCAGCGTCCTGAGGCAGCGATAGTAATAAATGATGATACACATGAGGAACATACCAGGCGTAGCGTCGATTAGGTCTCGATGGAGTAGTCAAGATCCCCCCACGCCGCGGCAGCCAGCTCGTCAGCGTCCAAGGTCGCAGCTCCAGCCACAGCAGAGTCACCCGGCCGCGACCAGCTCGTCTCGCCCGTGTGCGCGTTGTAGAAGTATACGCTGCCGCTGCTATCGTCCGTGTACGCAACCCAGTCGGCACCAGCACCAGCACCAGCGTCATGCTCAGCTATCAGGCTGCTTGTCGACCTGCTCATCGCGCGGTGGCCGTGCTGCCGCATCAAGATCTGCTGCACGAGCACGTCGACCTTAGGCCAGTCCCGCGCCTCCATGGCCTCCTCCAGCCACGCCATGTGCTCCTCGCGTCCCGGATACCGCTCAGGGTCGGCTTCCGGCAGTTCCCGCAGTGCCCGCACCTGCTCGAAGAGCGCCAGAGAGATCTGATCGTCGCTGTCGGTGTCGTCACGAGCACTCCGAGGAGACAGCGACCAGCGCGTCTCGCCCGTGAGTTCGTTGTAGTAGTACGCGTGGCCCGAGTCCGCGTCGACGTACTCGACCCACTTCTTCCCGAGCGCGCGCGACTTGACCGACCGCGTGGTGAGCAGCCCAGTCGAGGACCTCCCGCTGCTGACATCCCCGCTGCCGTTCCGACCACTGGTGCTGATGCTTCGCTCACTTGCTGTCGCCCGCTCCCGCGCGTCGACCTTCTCCTGGAACCACTGGCGACCGCGGCTGCTCGCACTCGCGCCGCTCGCGAACGTCTCGTAGTCGACGTCGAAGTCTGCGGGCTTGTCCCACCGGTACTCGCTTGTGAGCACGTTGAAGTAGTACGGGAGCCCGCTGTCCGCGTCCGTGTGCTCCGTCCAGATGGGTCGACGCGCGCTCTCAGCCGTCGACAACTGAACGAGGTTGCCGCTCGCGTCGTAATCGTAGCCGTAGCGGAACTGCCAGTGCAGCGGCCGAAACGCGGACCCTGGCGCCTCGAGGCTTCGTGCAGTTCGCCGCCCGGTCGACCGGTGAGAGGGATGCGAGTTCTCCGCGCCGTCGCCGCCTGTTGAAGACGTGGACAGCGAGGCATGGACGCTGCGAGGAGAGAGCGACGCGCGCACTTCGTGCGAGCGCTCGTGGTGATAGAAGAAGTGCTCGCTGAGCGGATCTATCCGCTTCTGCCACTGCCCAAGCGGCGACCCGCGAGTCTCGGACGTCGCCAGCAGCTGCTCTAATGCGTCGGGAGTCTGCGAGTTTTGCTCAAGCCAAGCGCGACGCCGTCGCGAGGTCGCCGTCGATGTTGAGAAGGAGTCACTGACGCTGTCCGGCCGGTCCCATTGGTACTCCTTAGTGCGCACGTTGTAGAAGTACGCTGCCTGCACGGCGTCGTCGAAGCCCTCGTACCAGTCGGCAGCATCTATCGTGTCAGTCGCAGCGACCGAAGCGGTTTGTTCCTCGCCGCTTGTCGTCCTGGTTGATACCTGAACGGCGGCGGCAGCAGCAGCAGACATGGGCTGGGCGAACTGGTCTCCAAAGATGTCCATGGCCATCGGCTTGTGCCACCGCGTCTCGCCTGTCAGCGTGTTGTAGTAATACGCACGATCGACTGGGTTGTTCCCATCGACCGGAGTCCAGAGCTGCAGCCAGCAATTGCCGCCTTCGCGCACGGCGCAGCGCACGCGGAAGCCGCGGAATACGCGTTGGATGTCCGTGGCGGCCTTGCGCTCGCGTCGCACGCGGCCTTGCAGGCGTTTGACGCGATTCTCTCGGGTTTTGGCGACCACGCCGTCTGTCAACGGCTCGAGCTCGCGGCGGACGGCGCGTAGCTTCGAGCTCGCGTCGCTGTAGCTATTCTCCAGTGTCTCTAACGCCCGCGTATCGAGTGCGATCCGGACTCGCAGTGCGCGAAGCTGGTCCGAGAGCTGCACCTGCAGGTACTGCGTCAAGTACCGCTGCGGAGTCCCCGTGATGCGACTCGAGTCGTGGAACTTGGTCTTAATCTGCATCGTCTTGGTCAGCTCGAGCGTCAGCGCGTGCTCGTCGTCCTGCGCGGCCTCCAGTTGGCGTCGCAGCTCGGACAAGTGCGCCTCCATCTCGCGACACGTCGTCTCCAGCTTGGCTTGCTTGTCAAACAGCGGCTTGGCTTGCGCCTCAAATCGCCGCAGCTCGCGCTGGACCTCGGCGGCGGCGCGACCGCGATAGCCACGGACCAGTCGCTGGATATTGACCGCCGCCTCGAGACGCCTGCGCTGCGCCTGCATGGCGAGGCGTAGAGCTCTAGCGAAGCCTCGCGACGCGTACAGCCGGTACGCGTTCTGGATGGTCGCCGCCGCGGATTGCTCGCGCACTCGGAGCTTGACAAGACCCACGAGTACGGATGCCAAGTGTTTGTCTTGCAGCCCTCTCCAGTACCGCTGGATCGTCGCGGCTGCGTTCCACACGCGCAGTTCCTGCGCTTCGTGTCGTAGGATACGCGCGTTTCGCCGACCGCGATGTCCACGAACGAGACGCTGGGCTGTCACCGCGCCGTGCAAGCGTCGTTGCTGGTGAACAAGCTCGCGAAGGCGCTCAGCACGAAGCTGACGGCCTTTGTGGCCGCGATAGACGCGTTGAAGCAGGCTCGCAGCCCTCATCTCTCGACCTCGTTGCTGTCGCTGCGCCTCGCGCGCGGCACGGAGAACAGAGGCTTCTTGTCTGGCACAATGGCCGCGGTACGCTCGCTGGAGCTTGGTAGCTGCGAGCTCTCGTAGTGCCAGTACTCGCGCGGCAAACTGCTGCTGCATCCGGATGTGCTCGCGCATCGCACGGACCCGTTGACGCCCTCGATGACCGCGGAAGACCTTCTGGAAGATGATGGCAGCTTGTTCCTCGCTCTCGCGAATGCGGCGGACGCGCTTGGCGCGAGCCAGCATGCGACGCAGCTGCATGTCTCGGTAGGCTCGAGCCACCACGGTGGCCGCCCAAATCTCTCTCTTCAGCTGCTTCTCGGCTGCGAGGCGGGAGCGCGTGAGGAAGCCGCGGACGCGTCCCTGGATCTTTGGCAGCACGCGGCGCTCGACGTATTTGAGCTTGGCGTGGTAGAGCCCGCCGCGAGAGAGGCAGCCGCGCATGGCCGCCTGGATCTTGACGGCGCCTCGCTCTCTCCGCGCTCGGATCTCTCGCTCTCGACACAACTCGGCGGCGTTCGGCAGCGGCTCGTACCCGAAGAACCGCGTGGCCCACTGGACGAGCTCGAGCGTGGTGACGAGCCGCTGGAGGAACCGCCGACCGATATGGGGACACTCGGTCAGGTCGAGCGTGAGCAGCGAGCGGCAGGAGGTGGCCAGCGCCTCGACCGCGCGCTCCGAGACGTTTGGACACCTCGCGAGCGACATTTCAGCCAGAACCGAGCGCGCTTGTTTGACGCTGGAGCCAGATCCCATCGCTGCGAGCTCGAGCAGCGCCGAGTCGCTCACACGCGTGCAGTCCGCGAGGCTCAGATACTCGAGCTTCGTCGCGTGCTGCGCCAGCGCTCGCACTCCCGGCGTGCTGATGTTTGGGCTGCCGCTGATGTCGAGCCAAGTCAGCTGGGGACAGCTCTGAGCCAGCGCCGTGACGTCGTCGTTCGTGGTCTTGATGCAGCCTGCCAATGAGAGGACACAAAGTGCGCGGCAACGCGCTGCGAGTGTCTGGATAGCGGCGCTGCTGACGTCACGGCACCCCGAGAGGCGCAGCGTCGACAGTCGCGGACATCCCTTGGCCACGGCGCGCACCCCGGCGTCCTGCACGTGCTGGCACCCGAAGAGGTCGAGCACTTGGAGCTGCGAGCAGCACCTGCCGATCTCAAGCAGCGCCTTGTCGCCGTACTCTCCAATGCGCGCGCACTCGGCCAGGTCGAGTCTGCGCAGTTGCGCACAGCACTGGGCGAGCTTGACGACGCCGGCGTCGGAGACGTTGGGGCAGCGGCGCATGATGCACGCGCGCAGCTGCCAGCAGCCGGCGGCGAGGGTCTGCAGCGCCTGGTCGGTGATCTGCGGGCAGTCGCTCAGGTCGATCATGCGGAGCCGGCCGCAGTTGTGCGCGAGCAAGCGGAACCCCAAGGACGAGACCTTGACGCAGCCGGCGAGGTAGATGGCGCTCAGGTGGGTCTGGCAGGCGCGCGAGATGGCCCAGACAGCCGCGTCGGTGATCTCGGCGCAGCCCGAGAGATCGAGGCCGCGGAGGTGCGGGACGGTCTCGACCACCTCGTGCACGGTCGCATCGGTGACTGCGATGCCAGAGTCGATGGCGTGCTGGCGGAGGTCGATCACACGCTTGAAGGAGCTGCCAGGTCCACTTCGAGTCGCGTTGGAGTCTTCGTCGTCGTCATCGAAGAGGTCGGCGTCGTCGTCGTTGCTGCCGTCCGCAGCGGGGTCGTCAGGCTTGAGGAAGTTGTAGATGAACGACCGCATCTGGCGCTGCTGCCGCTCCACGACCGACAGCGCGCTCTCGTCGTTGGTGTTGCCGGACTCGGCGTCCGCTTTGATGGGAGGCAGCGAGACAGGCGATGCTGGTCGTGGGTTGCTCGTGCTCGACGTCCTTCGGTGCGACCCCGACGGTGGACGCTTGGACAACTTTCTCCGCGTTGGCGACGTGGCTGCAGGCAGCATTTCTGCACGATACGGGGGAGGGAGGCGGTCGAATGCGCTGTCCCCACCCTTATCCTGACCCGACCGAGCCCCACGCACAGCGGCCGCCGTCACCATCACTAACGACCGGCCGACTCTCACGCAGGCGCTTCCTTCCGCTGCTACGCCAGGTGTCACAGCGAGACGCAACGTGTGCGCCGGGACTCCATCAAGACGACAAGTGCGAGTCTCTTGCTGCTCTGGCAATGCCACTCGTCTATAATTACCGCTCCACACACACACACGTTCGGCGCCATCTCTCATTGACAACCACGTCCATCGTCACCCACAAGCATAGCACAATCTATTCCACGCTTAGCGCTACTAGCACCATGGCGTCGCCTTCTTCTTCCTCCGGCCATGACGCGAGCGCTCAAGGCTCTTTCTCGTTATGTGGAGCGTCCGAATCCGAAGCAGAGGGAGTCTGCTGCTGGGCTAGTCCGAGGGCTCGCCCGGCGAGACCGGGAGCGGCATCACGGTCGTCATGTGCCACGTGATGATGGAGCTCACGGCGAAAAAGAAGGAGATCGTCGCGTAGTTGAGGTTCATGTTGCTCATGCCGAGGTGCGCGAACGAGCACATGCTCATGAGGAGGGACAGGAACCCGAACTCCTTCCACTGCGCGATAAAGCCACAGCGCACGGCATGCCTTCGTCAGTACATGCGCTAAGCATTAACGCGCAGCAGCCGCGGCAAACGCACCCGCGAGGTGAAGCCGACGAGCCCGAAGACGAGCGCGAGCAGCGCGTAGTAGTCGGCCGGCCGGTCGTCCTCCGTCACGGTCGCGCGCACGAACGGGTGCAGCGCGCCGGGGCGACGCGGGTCTCCCTGCAGGATGGCCGTCGACATCTCGCGCTGGGTCGGAGGAGGAGGGGGAGCAGCACCGAGAGAGGTGAACACCTCGAGCGAACTCGATAATGGAGCCCGTCAGAAATGCGCGGCGCTCCCCCCTCGGGTTACGACAGGGTCCACTAAAAGAATATGATTCGCAAATTATACTACATGGTTAATGTATAGAGCGCTCTATTAGAGCGGTAGGCGTTCCCCTATAGTGGTGTTCGCGTGTCATGCTGACCGGCTCCCCTGCGTGAGGCGCAACGTGTCGGCGTAGAACTCGTCGATGTACGCGAGAAACTCGCCGTACGAGTCCGAGTGCACGTTGAAGGCGCCCGTGCGCTCGGCCTGTCGCAATCGATGATCAGCACTTTCAGAACACCAGGCCCTCCTATGTGGGAGAGAGGGTTACACTCTAGGTTACGCACCTCGCGGGCCAAGCGCCGGGCTCGCGCCACCTGCACCTCGTTCTGCAGCGTCGCGTCCTGCAGTTTCTTGCGGTGCCTGGCGTTCAGAGCCTCGACCTCCAGCTTGTGGACAGCTCGCAGGTTGTCGAGCTCGGCCTGGTGCTTCGCCTCCGCCTCCTTCTGCTCGGTGGCGACGCGATCTTGCGCCTTCTCGTGGGCCGCCACGACCGCCCGGAGCTCCTAGACGAGCGTCGAACACATCAGGCAAAGCATTTCGATATACCCAAGTGTGCTGTCGAGACTGCGCGTACCTTAACCTGCACTGACAGAGCCGCGGCTTCCACCGTCTTGCCCTGGAGTTCCCGCTGCAGCTTCTCGAACACTCCCTTCCACACACGCTGCCACTCCCACTGGTCGTCCTGTTCGCTCGTCTGGATCTGCTTGCTCTCCGTGCGCTGCAAACTCTTAGCCGACAGCCCCAGTACTCATAGCTGCAAACAGAGTACGTATCAGGTACCTTTGGTCCCGTGTGCATCTCGTGGTTGTCTGCGATCAGCCACGAGGGATTGCCTCGGCGCGGGCTGGACCGGTTCCTCAAAGACTTCCGCGGCTGCGTCAACTGAGCGACCTGCAGCCGTCAAGGCGGCGAATAGCACAGTCTTGTGCCATTGCAGTACGTAAGTTATCATACCTTGTGCCGGGGGAGCAGCGGCAGCGGGCCTTGGGGCGGCAGCTTGGTAAACGGCTCGTCGAGGCGCTGGAGGAACGAGTGAGGATACTTTCCAGGCACAGAGAGAACTCGTTACACTAGTACTTACTCCTTCCTGGAGCAGCTGGAGCAGTACTGCGGCATGTTCGCCGACGTTCTTGAGCCACGCCGCGTTGGACGTCGGTTGGCTCAGCAGCTTGCGAATCCAGTGCGAGACGCGGATCTGCTCGTGTTTGGTCGCAGTCGGAGACGACTCGCTCAGCGCCTGGACCCGCGCGAGCGTTGCTCGGATGTCACCGCTCGTCGCCATTGCTGCTGCCTCGGACCGCAGCTTCATGCTTGCTGTCGAGTGAGCAGCACGCCAGCACGAACAGTCAGGCTCGAAATACCGGTGTGTCTCTTGATAGCGCCAAGCCTCGGATGAACCGAGGAAACGGCTACGCAGAGCGTCACTACGATCCGCGTACTGCGCTATATCATCCTGCCAGCTTCCTCGGCGTATTTCTTTTTGTGTGTCATCCACCAACTAGCGCTATCATTTTCAGGTTCGACACGGACGATCATCTCCTTGACAAATTCGACTGTATGTGTGCCCTTTCATCATTAGATCCGCAATGGCTCTGTCTTCCCAAGTAATGAGGTGAACGAGCAGTCGCATCAACAGTTTCGAGGCTATTTCCCGGCGTCACAGGCGCTTTACTTTGCTCTGTGCACTCCGCGAGCAGCGCTTTGCGACGTTCTGTTGGTGCTGAGTGCGTGCGTCGAGTTTCACGATGGACCACAAAGTGACCACGGACTACACGCGGTTGCTTGGGAACGCGAATGTCAAGGCAAGCAAGGTGCCGTCGCCCAAGTTGGCACAAGAGCGAGCTCGCTAACTGCTGCTTGCCTGCGCTCGACAGGTGTACGTGCGAGCTCGACCGTGCGCCGACGGCCAGCAGTCGCCAGAGGATATGTTCGAGCGCAAGAAGGACGCACCAAAGAACATTGTGATCAAGGTACCCGACGCAAGTGTGATACAGGTCGAGAGGTTCCAGCTGACGGAATGAGTCTGTCGTTGATCAGGACACCGAGCGGATGCAATACGGGAACCACGCCTTTAGCTTCGACAACGTACGCGTTTCGCTGCCAAAGTGTTGGATATACGACTTGTTGTTGTGCTGACACTGGATGGATGCAGATCTATTGGGCCGACACCTCTCAAGCCACGTTGTTTGAGTCGGCGAGTTCATGGCTCGTTGCGCTGCTTGTCGTGACACCGACACGCCGTTTCTCACTCTATAACCTCTGGTAGAGCAGACGAGCAAGGTGCTGGTGGATCACGCTTTGAAAGGCGTCAACAGCTGCTGCTTCGCCTACGGTCAAACGGGCTCAGGGAAGACATTCAGGTGGGCAAACTACTTCCGTGTTATTCGTGTGTACGATCCTCTCACGTGGTATCGCACCCGCTGAGCGCAGCATTTTCGGGGAGCCAGGAGAGAAAGCTGGGCTGCTCTCTCGGTCGATTGAGTACCTCTTCGACATGGTCGGGCGGTATGAGGCGAAGGCCAGGGTACGTGGCGGCCACACATCGCCAATTTCAGTGCGTGTTGGCCCGCACCCGCATAACTATTGCTGCTGCATTAGGAGGTCACGCTTGTCGTCAGCTTTCTCGAGATCTACTGCGATCGCGTGCGCGACCTCGCGCGAGAGTAAAGTCGTTCGGACTGTCGTATCGGTGAGGTACTCTTCACACGTTGGAGCCAACCTCCTCCACTTCTTTCGTGACGATAGCTACCTCAAGAAGACTGGCCGGCCGATCTCGTACCAGACATCAAGCGGCACTGAGTGGTTCCTTCGTCAGGTAGCGTGTTGTGTTTGTCCTTCAATGTGTCTGTGGACGACGTACTCAACCAATCTGAGTGTGTTTGCGGTAACAACAGCACCAGATACCGCGAACGGAGAGCAACTTGAGGTTGCATTAGTGAAGAATCAGGCTTGGTGACGAGCCAACACGGTCATTGACACTTGCAACTGGCATGTTTCATGGCCTAATTCCAACAGCGTGAGCTCCAACTCGGCCGCTCCTTCTAGATCGGAGGAAGACTACGACTACGAGAAAGGTAAAGCTTACTTCTTTATCGACTTCTCACTGCCAACCACACATTCATTGATTTTAACCCACAACCTGCCCGGACGCTGACACAGCGAACTTCGAAATCCACGAAGACGCTCAAGGTCGGGTGTTCGTGAAGGACCTGTCGATGGTGACAGTCACGTCGCGTGAGGAGGTCGACGCGCTAGTGCAGTCCGGCCTGAAGCTGCGTGCGACGCATGAGACCAAGATGAACGCCGTCTCGTCGCGTTCTCACACGGTGTTCACAATACACGTTTTCCAGCAAGGTGTGCGAGGCACTTATGCGTCCTCTCACTCTCTGGGTATTCATGACTGACTTGCGATGTGGTAACGCAGTTCACGAGACGGACGAGGTGATCTACGGGATGCTCAACATGGCCGACTTGGCAGGGTAGGCTGCCTGACAGTCGATTGAGCGACAGTAGTGTGCCCTTCCCTCATGCATTCGTGGACTTGCAGCTCGGAACGTCTCAAGAAGAGCGAGTCGGACGGCCAGCGGCTGAAAGAGGCACTGCATATCAACTCAAGCCTCAGTGCCGTGGGCAAAGTCGTCATGTCCCTCGACCCGGAGAGCGGCTACCAGTACATTCCGTACCGCGACTCGAAGCTCACCCGCTTGCTCCAGAATAGTATCGGTAAGTAGCTGCGCGAGATATCTCCATCGCTGTGAGGTCTAACGTCAAATCGGTCAGGCGGGAACTGCTACACGATTCTCATCGCCACGATCCACCCGATGCGCGAGCACTACGAGGAGTGTCTGAGCACGCTGCAGTTCGCGAACCGATGTCGCTCCGTTCAGAACCAGGTGGCCTGCGCTCTCAATTGCTGAGAATCAGCCAAGATGACTGACTCGGACGGAACCTGCGCGCGTAACTGTGTGGATCTATCTAGCCGCGAGTCAACTACATCAACAGCTCGGTCGCGGACAAGGACCGCCGAATACGGAAGCTCCAGGACGAGGTGGCGGGTCTGAGGCGACATCTGGAGGGTCTAAAGAGCGAGTACAACAGCCGCTTTGTCGCGGCGTTGAGCGAGCTCGGCTTCGAGGTGGAGGACATCACCAAAAGTGGCGAGATCAAGTTCGCGGTGAGTCGTCTCGCTTGAACGCACAACTAAGGCACAACTAACAAGTGAGCTCCATCCGATCGACCAGGATGGACTGGTACTCCGATCTGCTTTTGTGGACGACGAAGGCGAGGAGCAACTGAAGAGCTTAGTTGCGCCGGGAGGTCTTCCTTCGGCTCGAGCGGGGATTCCAGGTGGGATACCATTAGCCCAGAGCATCAAACGGTCGAACGGTGAGTCTTGGCTCGCTGATCTCTTTATGTTTGTCTTGCCTAACTGCTTGAGTGTGGGTGTTGTGGGAGCAGAGACGGCTCGCAATGACCGCGAGCGCCTGCGGCAGAAGTACACCAACGCAAAGAGCAACTTCACCGTCGTAGTGGTATGTCTTGGTAGTGGAAGAAGAAGACTACCATCCTGTTCGCCTGCTTATGGTGGCAAATGTGGTGCTAGACGGAAGCGAACAAGGAGAAGGAAGGCGCGAGACGGATCATCCGAGAGCAAAGGCAGCGTATCAAGCAGCTGGAGAGCCTCCTGCAGCAGAAATCAAAGGAATTCGACCTAGGCATGGCGTCCGAAGCAGCCAGACACCGCAGCGAAATCACGGAGCTCTTGTACCGCAGCAACAACAGCGCCAATGGCGCGAGTGGTGCGGCTGGGCTTAGTGGGTGCCCCAACCTTCTGACCTCTCGATCGACGTCGTCCAACAATCTACATGCGACTGCGAGCTCCATTGCGGGCGGATCGCCCTCTTCACCGAAGAAGAGCGCCATTTTGGATCAGGTACCGAATCTCTCACGCTCTTCGAAGCGAAGACACTGGAAGTGGTCGGCTTTAACGTACGAGCGTCATTGACAGCGCCTGATCCAGCGTATCGCGGCTCTAGAGGCCTCCAAAGACGACCAAATCGCGCAGATCCGCACTCAGGTAAGCCTCGTTGTGCTGATCGTCGGTGCAGATACTCCACGTTGGGGATAGAGTTGTGACTGCTGCATCTGCAATCTTGTCGCGGGCAGTACGAGCAATCTCTTTGCAAGAAAGCGAACGAGTTCGAGCACGCGCGACAGTCGCTCCAGGAGATGCAGGCGGCGATTGCGAGCTTGATGGAGGTGCGTTTGCGAACTGTTGGCGAGCAAACTCGGCACAACGCACACGCTGACAGTATTTCAGGGCGTGCGAGGCGACTGCGCAGAGCTTTACACGTACGTCGGTCGCATTAGCGGGCAACAGCCCGCTTCAAAGACAGCAGGAGGGTCCTTACTACCCCCGAAGAACATCCTGGCCGACCCGACCAGGCTACGCTACGTCAAGGCCCTGGTACGCCTGCTGCTGTCGATCCGATCGGCTGCTCGGACGCAATCTCACATACGTCGCGATGCGTTCACTGCACAATCAGATGGCGACGGACGCCATTCGCAGCTTCGAGCAGCTTCAGGGTCTGTCCAAGCTGAGCGCTCCACCGGCCAAGACGGAGGCGTTCCAAGCTCCACGACCCGTTTCCGCGCCTGCGTATCGCTCGAGAACGGCCAACTACCCGTCCTCTCTCCGCGATCGCGTGCAGCACGTCGGAAAGCCCTCGTCGACAGGAGCGAGTGGCGGTGTGCGATAGAAAAAGCAGACACGGTTAGACGAGGTTTCAGTCTATTGGCTGCATCTGCCGTCATCGTTGTGGACGTAGCTTAACGCGTGGAGGATGCATCTAAGATTGATCACTTCCCAGCGACGAATGCAAGCATCTCCTCCACCGACGTGAATTTCTCGCGAGGCTTACCGACGCTCTCGCCACGCTTGGTCTCTTCGGCGTCCAGCCGCTCAAAGTCGGCCCACGACACGAGCTGCTTGGTCGGGTTGGCATCCAACACTGCACGCTTGACCGCATCGAGTCCGCCCACTTCGTCCGCTGACCCAGCATGCATGTAGTTACCCGCGTCCAGGTCTTCTACGAGGCAGCTCACGGTCTCGCGCGCGTCGACAATGTTGGAGCCGATGATACCCGAGGGCCCACGCTTGACCCAGCCAGTGCAGTACAACCCCGTCACGGGCTTGTTCTCGTCCGAAGGGTCCACAATCCGGCCCTGGACGTTCGCCAGAATGCTTCGCCGCGTATCGAACGGCACATCCTCGGCGATGGGCAGCGACTTGTAGCCGATACTGCGGAGTACAAGCCCGCACGGGATGTCCTCAAACTCCCCAGTGCTGACCGCGCGCTGCTGGTTGGGCTCTCCCTCCAGACGCGTCTTCTCCACGCGGACCGCGCCGACGCGAGTCGGGTCGTTCGCATCGGGGAGGATCTCGACAGGCGCGGCCAGGAACTTGATCTCCACCGAGCGCTCCGCATCATCTTTGCTCGCGTCGCCTGCGATCTTGCCTGTGCGTTCACACACACCGCGTCAGTGCATTGGTCCAGGAGATCCGAGCATGGCCACACACAGACGTACTTAGCAGTTCATGCTGGCGTTTCTTGGCGCGCTCCGACTTGATCTCGTCCAGCGACGCAGGCGTAAGCCCTTGCTTCAAGTTCTCCGAGTCCACGACGCACGCGACCTTGTCCAGCTTGGTCAGCTCGCGCAGCTCCTTCATCGTGAACGCCGCCTGCGCGCTGCCACGCCGTCCCACCAGAAGCACGCGCTTGATGCCGCTACACATCCACGCAGCACGTTCAGCCCTTCACACTATGAACACGACCTTCTACCTATGGTCTGCACCTGTTGCGCAGCTGCTGGACGGCGTGCGCCGACATGTCCGTCGCCGCGAGTTCGTCCACCGACTTGGTGAGCGCGCGCGCGCAGTCGACCGCCACGTTTCCCTGTCCGAAGACCACGGCGGTGGCGGACGGCACGCCCTCCAGGTCGATATCCAGGTCGCGGAAGGCCGGGTGGCCGTTGTACCAGTTGACGAACGAGCGCGCCGACAGCACGCCCTTGAGGCGCTCGCCGGGCACGCCGAGCTCGCGGTCGCCCGCGGCGCCGTAGGCGAGCACGACGGCGTTGTAGCTGGCGCGGAGCTGCGCCAGACCCACGTCCTCGCCCACGCGCACGTTGCCCAGGAACGCAAACCGGTCCTCGGCCGCAACCTTCTCAAAGTCGTGGATGACGCTCTTGACCTCCGGGTGGTCGGGCGCCACGCCCGAGCGCACGAGACCTGTTGGCACAAGCGCGTGAGCACATACGCGATCTCAAAACGGCGTTGTGTGTGTCTGCGTGTGTGTAAGTGTGTGGCACTCACCGTAGGGCGTCGGCAGCGCCTCGAGCATGTCGACACGCACGTCCGCGCGCGCTTTAAGCAGGTACTTGGTCGCGTAGAAGGCCGACGGGCCCGACCCGACCACGCACACGCGCAGCAGAGCCGGCGCCTCCGCCTCGGAGCTCAGCAGGCGCCTCGAGAGCGCGCCGGCGCCGGCGCCGAGCAGCCGCGCACGCCGCGCGACCAGGAGCATCGCCATCGATTCGCACGTCAACTTGACCGCCTTGACTCGCTAATAACTGATATGGTTACGTCCGTTCTAGAAATTGCGGCAAACATGGATGCGAATATTGATGGATGGCGCGAAAACCCGTTTGGATCGGTAATAAACCGGTTCTCCTGAGTGAGGAGCTAGCCACGCACTTGACTGATGAAAGCCCTCCGCGATCGGTTGGATACAAACTTCAAGTGACAGAAGCGGTGGAGCAGCCATTCGCCCGCTTTTTACCTTGTCAGCTGCGCGGGGAGTCTTCCGTCGCTGTTCTCGAGGCCCTCCTCCCCCCAAGTTGCAACGCCACATATGGCTCCACTCGTACGCAAGTCCCCTCATTGAGCTACGTAGAAGTCGAGAAGAGGGGGGGAACCTGGTTTCTCTCTCTTCTTTCTCCCCCGGGTCTTAGTTTCCGTTCTTCCGCGCGCGCGTTGGCCGTGGGGGAGAAAGCGTAGAGGGCAAGGCTCGCGGGAAAGGACATCGGCGCGGAGCGAGCGACCAGCGGCGACCATGGGCGAGGCCTCGCTCGAGATGGTGGTGGGCGCCAAGTGCTACGTCCCCGATGAGACGCACGTCTGGCTGGCGGCCGAGGTGCTGCGGGAGGAGCACTCGGCCGACGGCAAGTCGCGCAAGGTGTTCGCCAAGGTGCAGCTGCCGGACGGGTCGGAGGAGGAGCGCTGCATCGACCTGATGGAGAAGAAGATCAAGGCCATCATGTCCAGCAACCAGCTCGAGGCGCTGCCGTATCAGAACGAGAACGTCGGGCCCGACGGCATCGAGGACATGATCACGCTCAACTACCTGCACGAGCCGGCCATCCTGTTCAACGTCAAGCGCCGCTTTTTGCAGAAGCTGCCCTACACGTACACGGGCGACATTTGTATCGCCGTCAACCCGTACCAGTGGCTGCCCGAGCTCTACGCCGAGGAGGAGCACCTGCGGTACCTGAACCAGCCCAAGGAGGAGCTGCCGCCGCACGTGTACGCCACGTCGGTGGCCGCCTACGACAGCATGCGGCGCTCGAGCCGGAACCAGTCGATCCTCGTGAGCGGCGAGTCCGGCGCCGGCAAGACGGAGACGACCAAGATCCTCATGAACCACCTGGCCACGATCGCCGGCGGCTTGAACAACACGACCATCAAGAAGATCATTGAGGTCAACCCGCTGCTCGAGTCGTTCGGTAATGCCAAGACGGTGCGCAACGACAACAGTAGTCGCTTCGGCAAGTTCACGCAGCTGCAGTTCGACACGAACGGCACGCTGGTCGGCGCCAAGTGCCGCACCTATTTGCTCGAGAAGACGCGCGTCATCAGCCACGAGGCGCCGGAGCGCAACTACCACATTTTCTACCAGGTACGATCCGATTGCTTGGTTGTTTGGATGTGCTGTTTGTTCCTCGTTCTAATCTCGCTATTGTACCGTGCATACGTATTAGCTACTCGACACCCCTTCGGTAGCAACTGACCTGCTGCTGGACTCCAAGCCGGTGTTCACGTACACGGGAGAAGGCTTGGTCCAGAAGATCGAGGGCAAGGCGGACGCGACCCACTTTGAGCGTACACGGCAAGCCCTGACTCTGGTTGGACTCTCGGATGAGGAGCAGCAGCCGCTGTTCCAGGTGCTCGCCGGTGTTCTGCACCTTGGCGAGATCCAACTCGAATCGAACCCGGCGGATGATGAGGAGTCTCGCATCCACGAGGGCGACAGCGGCGCGGCCGCGGCGATGCAGATGCTTGGCGTGACGGCGGAAGCGCTCCAACGCGCTCTGTGTTGGCGCACAGTGCGTGCAGTCAACGACGTGTACAGCGTGCCGCTTCGTCTGGAACAAGCTGCCGACTGTCGTGACGCGCTGGCCAAGGCCATTTACGGCAACGTGTTCGACTGGCTCGTGGCGACAATCAACCAATCGCTTGCCGACGACGTGCACATGGAGAACCACATCGGCGTTCTCGACATTTTCGGCTTTGAGCACTTTAAGCACAACTCGTTTGAGCAGTTCTGCATCAACTACGCGAACGAGAAGCTCCAGCAGAAGTTCACGCAAGATGTCTTCAAGACGGTGCAGATCGAGTATGAGGAGGAAGGTATCGTGTGGAACCACATCGAGTACGCCGACAACCAGGACGTGCTGACGGTGATCGAGTCGCGCATGGGTATCATCTCGCTGCTGAACGAAGAGGTGATGCGTCCGAAGGGTAACGAGGCGTCCTTCATGTCGAAGGTGACGTCGCTGCACAAGGACGACATGGCGCACGTGATTGAGTTCCCCCGCACGTCGCGTACCGAGTTCCTGATCAAGCACTACGCGGCGCCTGTCATGTACGACTCGGTGGGCTTCCTCGAGAAGCACAAGGACGCGCTGTTGCCGGATCTGTCGGAGCTCATGCGCGGGTCCGACAAGCCGTTTGTTGCCGCCTTGTTCGCTTCCAAGGAGACCCCGAAGGAGGAGAACGATGCGGGCAACAATGGTCGTCGCCGCACGCGTGGCGGTGGCGGTGGTGGTGGCGCGCTGACGATTGCGACAGTCGGCACGCAGTTCAAGGAAAGTCTCGGAGAGCTCATGGGCACGATCCAGTCCACCAAGGTTCAGTACGTGCGTTGCATCAAGCCGAACCCTGTCAAGAGCTCGGAGTTGATGGACCAGAGCATGGTGATCGCTCAGCTGCGTTGCGCCGGTGTTATCGAGGCGATCCGCATCTCGCGTGCTGCGTACCCGAACCGCCTGCCGCACGTTGATATTCTGGAGAAGTTTTGGCTGTTTGTGCCTCGCGGCGGCGATACCGCAGCCGAGAAGTGCCAGTTGCTCATGGACAAGCTCAAGCTCACGTCGCCTGAGCAGTACCAGATGGGTAAGAGCCGCGTGTACTTCCAGCTTGGTGTGCTCGAGGAGCTCGAGGATCGTCGCAAGAAGTTCCTCGACGCCAAGGCCACATACCTGCAGACGGTCATGGTGGGCTTTACGCAGCGCATCAAGTACCTGCGTCAGCTTGCCGCCATCATCAAGTTGCAGTCGGTCATCCGTTGTGTGATCGCTATGCGCCGCTACGACACGTTCCTGAACGGTATCACGAAGGCGCAAGCGCGCTGGCGTGGTATCGAGGGCCGCCGCATTGCCTACGAGGTCAAGCGCAACCACAACGCGGTCATTATCCAGAAGCACGTGCGCGGCTTTGTCAAGCGGTACGCACATCACTAGCTCCTGAATGTCCCCCGCAAGAGGAGGTAACTAACGACCCGTCTGTGCCATGTGGGATTTGACAGTCATGGTTACGTGAAGACACGCGCGATGGTGATTCGTGTGCAGGCTATGGTGCGCATGAAGATCCAGCGTCCGAAGTACTTGGCTGAGCTGAAGGAGCTGAAGATGCAAGCCGACATGCAGTACCAGCTCGAGAAGCTGAAGGCGCGCCTTGCCGAGGAGCAGGAGCGTAACGCGCAGCTCGTGACGGAGCGCCGCAACAGTCTGCTGGCGATGGAAGCGCCTGACATTCGTCGTCCGAGTGTTGGTTCGTTGGCGGATGCTGGCGGCATCATTGAGACGCTCCAGGAAGAAAACACGAAGCTTCGCGAGAAGACGAAGGAGATGGAGGAAGCGGCGCGTGCGCTGAAGGCCGAGATCGAGAAGTTCAAGAACGACAAGGAGTACACGTCGGCGGGCAACCACGTCAAGATCCGCCAGCTGCAGGACACTGCCAAGGAGAAGGACAAGCGCATTGCTCACCTTGAGGCTGAGAATGCCAAGCTCGCGGAGCAGCTGCAGCAGGCCGTCGCGAACGGCGGGGGGCGCGTTGAGACGGAGAAGAAGCCACGCGAGAAGAAGTCGATCTTCCGCACGCTCGGCTCGAAGAAGGAGAAGAAGCCGGCCGTTTCGAAGAACAGCGATGAAGTGCTCCTTGACTCGCTCACGAGCGCCGAGGACCTCGCGAACCGCGGGTCGAAGGAAGGGGATGCGACGCGCCAGTCGCACTTCCCGCGCATCCCTGGCATGCCGGGCAAGTTCTGGGGCGGCAAGTCTGGCGCGGCCCGTGGCGATGCCGGCGACGGCAGCGACGTGACGGAGGTCGCTGACGAGGACAGCCCGACGAACGGCGCGTCGACGCGCCAGACACTGGTCAAGAGCGTCGAGGTGGGCATGACGGGCGCCATGTCGAGCATCAAGGGCCGCATGTCGGTGGTCAAGAACATGTACGACGCCAAGGCGTCGCGCAGCAAGCGCACGAACAGCAAGCTGCAGGACGAGGGGAGCGAGAAGGCGGCGGTCACCGCGAAGGTCAAGAGCGCGGTGGTCGTGGACCGGCCAGTGCGCGAGTCGTTCAACCTGGACGCGCTGCCGGAGGTGTCGCTCCCCGTGGGCTGGGAGGCCAAGGTGTCTCGCTCGACCGGCCGCGTGTACTACGTGAACCGCAAGCTGGGCAAGTCGCAGTTCGAGCGCCCGACGCTGGCGTCGCTCAAGGCGCAGAAGCTCGCGCGGCAAAAGGCGGGCGACAAGGCGACCGCCTAGCTGCGCGCTGGCGCCGGAGCGGCGCTGTGATAGTAGAGGGACGTGGTGACAGTAGGTGGTAGGACTTGAGTGTAGTAGGCGCTCGCGCGTAAGGCGCACGCCAAGGAGAACACCAGGGAACACGATGCAAATAAGCACTGCGACATTTGGTTGGTACACATGGCTGTTAGTCGTTCTGAAGTGAACCAGCGTCAATCAGAGAGAAAGCCGTTCGATCGGACGACCCGCATCTTGTTGGGCTTGTGTTGGTAATATAACCCTTGGCTGAACGCATGCGCATATGATACGGTGCTCGTGTTGGCGGTTATCGTGCCGCTCGGCACCAAACTAAATTAGGGATGGACGTGTTTGCCTTCGTCGTGTAGTATAAGGGAGCCTTCCGCCCGTCCAGGGTCGCGTCTCTCTCTTTTTCTCTCTCTGTCTGGTAGCGCGCTGTGTCGCTCCGGGGGCGAGGACCATGCCCTCGCTCCCTCTGGTCGAGTTAAATAGGTGGCTGCGAGTTCGTGGAGGCCGTCACAGCACGATCGTCTCCTTGTTCTTGCGGTACGGGCCGCTGTGGCGCCGGAAGTTGCCGTAGTGCGAGTGCGTCGCGACGAGCAGGCTCTTCTTGGCGTCCGTCGTGCCCTTGGCGTACGACAGGATCTGCGGGCTGTTGCGGTGCAGCATGGGCGTGCGGCGCGGCTCGGGGCTCGGCGTCGCCGTCTTGACGTACGACGCGGCCTTGTTGAAGCCCTTGGCGATGTTGGCGACGGCCGACGGGCGACGCGGGCGCGGCACCGACATGCCCCGCGCGCGCATCAAGCCCTGTCCGATGGCGGTCGAGAGCCGGCGCTGGCGCGACGCGACCGGCGGCGGCGGCGGCAGCGGAACGACGTCCTCGTCCTCGTCCACCTCGTTGTCCCGGTCCGAGCGGCCGCTGATGACCTCGACCATGGACTCGCACTGGCTGCGCAGCGTCGACACCTCCTCGCGCACCTCGTGCAGCTCGGACGCGAGCGCCGCCACCTTGTCCTGGCCGCGCGCCGCCAGCAGGTCGCGCTCCGTGTTGAGCTGCATCATCTCGCGCTGCAGCGTCGTGTTGCGCGTCAGCAGCTCGTGGATCTCCTTGGCGATGCGCTCGTTCTCGGCGCGGATCTCGGCCGCTGACGCCATCGCGAGCGCGCTCGGAGAGTATTGCCTGTTGCCTTCTCCCCTCCTTCCTCCAGGCTCGAACTCGAAATGGGGGACCCGAAAGCCGGTGAGAGGAGCGGCCCGACTGACGCGTCACTAGTAAAGTCGGTCCGAAACGTTTTTGAACTTTTTTCAGCATAGAAAAAAGTCATGTCTGAATGACGCGCGGATAGTAGCGCCGAGCCTGCAAGGGCAATCAGGGCAAGGGTCCGCCCCCAGCTGGGGCACATAGTGAAGACAAGTCAACGCCCGCGCGCCGGGAACAGCCGGAGCGGCCGCGGAGAGGCGACCTCAACGTCACGAAACGCGACTCTACCGCGGAGCAAGAGAGGCGGCCGGTCAAGAATGTTGTGGACGCAGAGGGTTTGCTGATGTTGATGTGCATTTGGCGCGTCCATTGGCGTCGCTTCTTATTAACGTGGTCCGACGGCGAGCTCGCCGCGTCGTGCGGATGCACACTTGGGTTACAGTTCATGGTGTCGTAGCTGTTGGATGCTGCGGACGTGTTTCGTCAAAGTGCGATCGAGATTGCGCCAGCACTGCATTCCCTCTCCGCCTCGCGGTGTGTGCGGAGGAGGCGGTTGCGTCCCAGTGGCAAGCTGAAGCCGGCGGAAAGGAGTCAAGCCCGCCGCCGCTTTTGCCGGTAAAAGATCGGGGTGTTGGACGGACTCTACCGGTTGGCGACGCCCTTGCACCCGCGGTTCGTCAATTCCATCGAGATCACGGTAATCCCCATGATGTGAATCGCACTTAGTCGAGGAACTGCCCATCCGCTTTCCCGGAATAGGGCTAGTTTTGTAAATACCTTTGAATCATTATCCTTCTGAACAGCATACCGTCTGGTACCGGTTGTAAAGTATGCGATTCACCAGTTTTATGCGTCCAAAGCGGCAACACACACACAAGCGAGCCGCCTCCAGCCGGACCGAGATGGAGGGCGAAGGCGACAGCCGCGTGCACTTCTCGGACGCGGGCGACCCGTGGTCGAGCTCCCGGCACGTCGCGGTGCTGCAGGCACTCGACGCGGTCGAGCAGGCGCGTCTCTCGACGCGCTCTTGCCCTCACTCGAGCCGCATTCTAACGGAATCGCTTCCATCATCCCCCACAAACACACACACAGAAACTAGTCACTGCGCTGCGCACGGCGGCGACGGCCATGACGTTCCTGGCGCCGCGCGCGTCCTCGGACGAGAGCTCCGCGATCGCATTCAACGCGGCGTGCACCGAGTTCCTGCAGCTCGTCAAGGACGTGCACACGGAGCTCGCGAGCCACCTGCACCTCGTGTCGGACTACCGCGTGTACGGCCGCAGCACCTACGGCGCCGACAAGGACGTCGAGATCACGCGCGACAAGGTCAAGGTCATCTCGGAGCAGCTGCAGGCGCTCTCGCACTTCCTCGAGGACCACTACGTCGCGGACGAGGCGGCGCCAGCTGCCGCCTCCGCCTCCGCCTCGGCACTACAGTAACACGAATCCACGCGCGACGCTTGCCTGCTGTGTCCCCTCCTACTGCTCATAGCGTGCTGCTGCTGCTGGGCGGAGTCGCTTCGGCACCGACGTCCAGGCCGCGGAACTGCTGGAAGTGGCGGTGGAGCTTGCTGCGCAGGCGACGCTCGGCGTCGTCTCCCAGCTCCGCGAACCCTTCGTCGCCGCCGGCTTCGTACAGGAGATCCGCGTCGTCTTCGTCCGTCGTGCCAGCACTTGCGTACGTTTGCACTTGCAGCTGCCAGCGCGTTTAGGCATCCATTGATCGGTGAGTCCTCTTGGAACTGCTCGGTCGTGTAGTGGATGCTGCCTACCTCGTCGACATAGTCCCGGGCGGCAGCTTCCAGGTCGAAGATGATGCCGCGGAGCACCGGATCAGTGTCCTCGGTGGTCTTCGGCGGCGCTTCGAGTGGCTTGAGCCACCCGTCACGATAGAACTGCAGCCGAAGCAGTCGCTGGTGCGCGCCGTTGGGCAGCAGCAGCTCAGCAAAGGACGTCACGTCCGACGAGTCTCGGAGACGCCAGCTCTCGCTCAAGATGGACTCGGGTGTCGTCGAGAACAGCTCTGCGAGATGTGGAGCTACTAGCTGCAGGTTGGGCATCGAGTTTCGTGAGATCGCGCACACTCGATCTTCATGGTCCCTGGTCATTCAGTACCTGCGGGTCGGCCGTGAAGATGCGGTGGATGGCGACCGCGGCTGCGTGCCACTTGAGCGACTGGGGGCGCTCCACAACCAGCGCGAACGCGAGTGGGGTCAGCACATGATATTCCTCGACCTGTCGAGCAAGGACAATCAGTGAAAGAGACACTCACAGGTGTGCCATGACACAGAAAAGACCACCAGAATGGGCAGAGCGCTCGTGGAGGAGACCAGTAAGGCGCCGACGGCATGGGCAGTGCGCACAAACAGCGATCGGAGGTGCGTGAACACCTCGCACTCTTTGGTATGCGCGATGGCAGCGAGACGTTCATCCAGTCTGCGTCATGGATATCAAGAGCGGGTTGTCAGTCAGATCGCTCGTGACTGCTACGTTTGGGAAGATGGGGTCAGCTGGGACGTGCCGGTCGTGACTCTTTGCCGCTTCGCCCAGGGTAGACGTCAGCGACTTGCAAACCAGGATCTTGGCATATGAAGGACACGGAGAGAGTTCAATCAGGCGCACGAAGAGCATCGATCGGGGTCGAAACCATTCACCTTCAAACGAGGGACAACCAGCACCGCGCGCAGGAGCTCAACCGCCTCATGCTGCAGCGCAATGTCGTCGTCCTTGAGCAACTCCGTGGCGATCGGAACGAGCTCGTCCTCTTTCTCGGCGCGGTACCTGTTGTCATAGTTGAAGTTGCTTGGCGTCACGAGGTCGCGAAGGATCTATAGTCCACAGTGTCAATGCTTTCCTTGCATGCTTGGCGGTGCCCTTGGTAGGACCCACCTGCGCGCCAAACAACCGCATGCGTGTGCTTGAAGCTCCCAGCATGAACTGGATCGCCGCGTGCGTCGACTCGATGCTGTTTGGGTTTCCCACGAACTGCTCGACCAGGAACTCTCGACTCAACGCCTCCACTTCGACGTACTCAGTCGCACCGACAGGCTGCTTGAGGGCTAGCGCAAGCGATCCCTGGGTGACGATAAGCTCTCCATTGAGGCGGCTAATCTCTTCTTTGATCTGTCGGTCGTGTCGTGATATCAGGAGCAGGATCCGGAGGAGCGCCTCGCGAGCTGCGACGGTCACCTTTCTGCTAGGTGCCGACTCACCGCTTCCAAGCGCAGAAGTCACTCTCAGCAGCACAGCCACACCTTCCGCATGCTGGAACTCGCGATAATACGCGTGCCAGTTGGCAGCCGAGAAGAAGACGAGGAGGCTTGCCACCTGCTCGGAGAATGCGAAGAAGCGCGCGCTGTCCTTGGCCAGGCAGCACTTTTGCATCCACGACAGGATCCGAGGGATGAGAAGTGCAATGTCAGGTCCGAACTCGGTCTCAAGAAATAAACCGCAGCCGATCTCGCTTCGGCAGCGTTGGTGGAATTCCTCGAGCAGCTTACGCCGCTTGGCCGCGGATGCTGCGGAGTGAGCGCACAAGGGTAGACAACAGATGGAAGGCGGGGAGATGACGACGCTGTAGAACGGTTTACCTTCGTCCCACTCGCGCAACAGCGTGCTCATGGCTGGAGATTGAGTCGATCCTGGCAACCCAGGAGGAAAGCGACGATTGCGTCGAGTGTCTCGCTATCTATAGCAGCGCTCGCTTCAGCCGCTGGTCAACGCTTCGCCTCGCAACGTCGCCAACTTGACACGCCACACAACCCACGCGTGCCTTAATTGCGTGGGATATACACGCCACCAGCACGTGAGACCCACGATTCGGTCTCTGGTCGGTAGAACGGGTCCACTTGACGAGGGGGGCTCGGGCTGCGCTCGTCAAAGGCGTTGTGCGTCCACTTGCGCTCGGTCGATGCCGACGAGCGCCGATGGCGGCCAGAGTCTGAGTACCGTCGCTCTTGACTACGGCTGCGGCTCCGAGAGCGCGAGCGCGATCGTCGTCTGTTCAGACTGCGCCGTCTCGGAGAGCGTCGACGGGATCGAGAGTCGCTCCTGCTCCTTCTACGGGTTCTGCTGCGGCTTCTGCTGCGGCTTTTGCTGTGTCGCGAGCGTCCACGATGGCCTCGCAAGTTGTATCGCGATTCGTCCAGCTATATAACGACCACCACATCCATATCGTCAGCGTAGTACGAGCAATCGCAGACTCGGAAAGCAGTGCTGCACCTGCGGCCTATACGGGTCGGCCGGTGGCGGGGTGCCCGCGAGGCGTCCCGGCGGACTCGCCGAGCGCTCGCGCTGTTCGCGTCGACTCTCCTTCTCTCGCTTGCTCGTCTTCTTCTTGCGCTCAGCCCGGCTGTCCGTCACTTCGACGTCCCGCCCAAACTCATCCTTGACGAACACCGGCTCGCTCCTCTTCTCGCGCTTCTTCTTCTTCTCCTTCTTCACCTTCTTCTCACCGCGAGTCTTGTCAGTATATGCCTCCAAACCTCGGTCTTCGTCCCTAGCAGGTGCTGCGGGCGTTGAAGAAGCCGCAGCCGCATTGGAAGTGTCGACCGGCAGGGCTCCTTTCTCGTCCCCAGGCGTCGCCTTCGCGACGATCTCGCCGCTGATATCGGCGGTACACACACCAACAGAGGCCCGACGCAGCGTCAGCTCCATAGCGATATGATACGCACTGAATGAGCCGCGCGTTGCTCACCGCCAGTTGCGCAGGCCGCTCATCGTGGACGCCCCCGCCGGCCTTTCCGCTGCCCGCTTTGACGATGGGAAAAAGGCAACACTTCCAAGCTGTCAAAGTACCGTTTTCCTCGGAGCTTGGAACATACTACAAACTTCAAAAGTATTCGCAGATGCGATGTATTGTACAGCATAAGGACTTCAAGGCTCTCAAAAACGAGCGAGCGGAAGACAAGCGTTCGCCTCTGAACGGCCGATAGACGCACCGATTCAGGGTCAACAAGCTCTCGTTCACGACGCAGTCGAGAGTGACTCATCGCTGCTGAGGCGACTCATCGTCTCAGTGCGATCCAGGCGAGCGTCGCGCATTGAAGGCGGCGACGCTCACTCTCCCGATCTTCAAGGACAGGTTACCGCTGGACCGGTCCACCTGCGGTTCAGCGCGGACTTTACGGAAGGATCGCCACCGCCCCACACGATTCCAGTATCGACACCACCATGCGGACTTACGAGTCGCACTTAATACAACGCCCACAGTACTTTTCACTCTGCCACAAAGCGAGCGAACCGCAGCTTTCGCCCCTCAGATAAAAGACGCGCACGAGCCGAGGAAAGGTACCGAGCCTTGCAAGAGCGACGGAAAGCGCTGCACCGAGCCCCTGGCCCCTCCCTCCCCCGCGCTCCCCGCTTTGAGCCCTCCCTCCCCCTGTCCCCCTCTAGCAGCCCTGCGTGGCGCCGTGGGAGACCCGTAGCCCCCAGTACCCGACGATGAGCACCATGGCAGGCAACGACGACGACTTCGTCACCAAGACGGCCAAGCACCGCAAGAAGACGGGCAACGAGCACACCCCGAAGAAGCTGCCGTCGGCCCCCGCCCCCGCCGCTGGAGGGGAAGGCAACGGCAGTGCCGAGGGCATTTCGCTGCGTCCGCGCACCATGTTCGCGATGAAGGGCCGCGGACGCACCGAGTCGGAGGGGTCGGCGTACCGCCCGCAGTGGTCCAAGGACGGCGAGGGCTTCGTCTCGGCCGCCAAGGACGCCAAGGACGCGGAGGCGTCCTCTCGGCGCAAGAGTAAAGGTGGGCATATATGCGTTTGGATCGCTCGCAACTGCTTGTCACTGACCGCTGTGCTGTGTCTTTTCGCTTTCGCAGTGCTGCGATACTCGAGAGAGGAACTACTGGCGCTGCATTTCGTGACGGCCAGTCCGCCCGCGTTCCCGGACGACACGCCCGTGGCGTCCGAGCACTCACTCCCGCCCGTCGGCACGCTGCCGTTCGACTATGACGAGATTTACAAGCAGTGGTCGCTCAACCGCAACCGCGGACGAGGACGCGGACGCGGCACCGCCACCGCGTCAGGAGACAGCCGTCAGCCGCGCGGCGCGCATGACCGCTCGCGCAGTGAAGGAAAGTGGGGAGACGACCCCGAATGGGACAACAAGCACGGCAAGGTGCGCCTGCTCGGACGCTTCCTAATGAGGCGCTCGAGATCCATTGACAATGTGTCGAATGAAACACAGAGAGACGATGGACACCAGCATGAAGGTGACGACCGATGGGAGCGCGGCGCAAAGCCGAGCGAGAGCTCGCGAGGCGGTGGAGACATTTGGGACGACGTTGGCGCACTAGACGGCGACAGCAACGAAATGGTGCGCGAGTCGCTGTATGCATACGTAGTACTGCCTGCCGCTTTGGAGGTGGCTGATGACAAAGCTGGTTTGTCTTTAATTATTATGCGCAGGACTTGTCATCGATGGCTGAAGCCGCAGAGAAGTTCCGACGAGAGATGGACGCCATGCGCGAGGAGTTGAGAGGACCTACTGCAGAACCGGTGCGGATCTCCTCTTGGCGGCACGTCCAGGTTCAGACGCTCATTGTCGTTCGTTTCCCTCTATCTCTACCTACTGCAGGTGACTGCCCCCGACGATTTGGACGCGTTCGACAAGAAGCTTGAAGACGCCGCAGCGGCTGGCCAGTTTGAGGATAGTGATGAAGAAGTGCAGTGGGACGACCCGGTGATCGATGGCGACAGCGCAGCTCCGATGGGAGAGCCGAACCTTGGCGCTTCACTGCAGCATGCTTCTGTATCCAGCCACCACGACAGAGGAATCTTCGAGGCGTTGGAGCCAACACCTTCAGCGTCGACTGCTGCGAGTGCGTTTGGGCTAGAGAACAAGGCGCCGTTCTCAATTGGTGGGCTGCAGCAAGAGGCTCGGTTGCCCGCGATGAACCCGCTGCAGTTTGAAGTCAAGGACGAGTGGTTCTACTTGGACCCTCAGGGTGTCCAGCAGGGTCCGTTCAAGACAGCAGAGATGCGCGAATGGTTCGAAGCTGGGTACTTCAAGCCGCATTTGCCGATCCGATTTGGTCACGACGGCGTGTTCACTCCGCTTGCCAACCACTTTGTGCACGGACAAATGCCGTTTGCTGGTCCTCCACCGTCTGGACCGAGTGAACACGAGCGTCTGCTGGAGTTCCAACGCGAGCAGCAGCGCCAGCAACAACTACAACAGCAGCAACAACTGCAACAGCAACAACTGCAACAGCAGCAGCAGCAACAGCAGCAACAGCAGCAATTGCTACAAATGCAGCGCCAGCAACAAGAGCAGCAGCGACTGCTGCAACTTAATCACGAGGAGAAGATCCGTATGGAGATGCAGCGCTTGGAGATCGCGCGTCAGCAGCAGCAGTCACACATTTACCAACAGCAGCAGATGCTCCATCTTCAGCAGCAGCAGCAACAGCAGCAGCAGCAACAGCAGCAACACATGCTGCTCCAGCAGCAAACGTCGTGGCAACGAAGCCAGCGCGAGGGGATCATGAACGCATTAGGGCTGTTTGGCAACTCCCAAGGTGGAGCAGGGACAGCAGAACGGGACGCCTACCGCCCGGACCCAATGCAGCAGCTGCCATACCCGACCGAGTTCGGTAATCAGCATGAGCTCCGAGCAACTGGCCCTGCAGCGGCTCTCCCTCACCAAGGTGCCGGCGGATTCCTGGATGGCAACCCTGCTTGGCAAGGAATTGCAGGCGCATCCAGAGCGAGTCTAAGCGAAGCTAGCGCAGCTGGCGAGTCAAGGCCGTCAGCCAGCGAGACTCAGGCGGCTTCGCTCGACGTTGGAGCATGGGGAAAGTCGTCGCTAACTAGCGAATCGTCGTTCTCACTTCGCGAGGCGGAGCAGGAGGAAAAGCGACGGGCAGAGGCGCAACGAGCTCAGGAAGAGGCCGCTGCACGCGAGACCCTCAACGCGTCCCGATCGTCGCAATCAAAGGAGACACAGCGTTCCCCTCAAGCTGCCGCCAAGACGACGGCAGCTCCGAAGAAGACTAAGGAGGAGAAGGCAGCAGCTAAGAAGAGCCAGCAGCCCCAGAAGACGGAGAACGCGTGGGGCAGCAAGAACGCGTCGGCATCAGCTGCCTCGGGTGGATCAGTTGCTGCGCCTCCAGCGCCGAAAAAGTCGCTCAAAGAGATTCAGGAGGAAGAACAGCGCGAGCTGCGGAGTCGGATGGAAGAGACGTCAGGACAGAACGCAAACCTCGCGCAGATGGGTGCGCAGCTCAAGATGATGCTCGGCGTCCAAGCTGGTGCTGCGCCTGCGAGCGCTCCCGCGGCTGCTCCACCCGCGCAGCCTACTGCTTCGCCAGCTCCTGCTGCTAATGCATGGGGGACTCCCGCTGCGGTCGCCGCCCCGTCAGCCTCGAAGAAGTCGATGCGCGACATTCTGGCGGAGGAAGAGCGCCTGGCCATCGAGCGCGCCAGGAAGAACGAATCCGCGCCGACGAGCTCGCACTGGGTGAATGTCGTGGCGGGCAACTCGGTGGCGGCGGCAGCGATCCCGAAGCCTGTGGCTCGCTCACTCGGCCCCGTGCCAGTGTCCGTGATGAAGAGCCGCCAGCAGTCGCGCGCGGCACCGTCGAACGGCAGCGAGAAGACGGCGGCGACGGTGACGGCGGCATCGCCCGCGCGTGTGGAGACGGACGCGTCGTTCTGGAACTTTGGCGCGGTGCAGGGCTCGTCGAGTAATAGTAGTAGTGCCGCTGTGTCGACGGGCACGAACGCGTTCGGCTCGAGCAGCGTGTCGCCCGACTTTATGGCCTGGGCCACGAAGCAGCTGCAGTCGATCGACCGCAACGCCAATGTGACGCTGCTGGAGTACTGCGCGTCGGTGGAGGACCCGGGCGAGGTGCGCGAGTACCTGGCGGCCTACCTGGGCTCCACGCCGCGCGTGTCGGCGTTCGCGACCGAGTTCATCCAGCGCAAGAAGAAGACGGCGCCGAAGAAGTCGCCAACGAACGCTGGCAGTCCCGGAGAGGTTGACGCGGCGGGCAAGAAGGCTCGGCGCCGCGGCAAGAAGGGCGAGTAGTTTGGTAGTTTATCGCAGGAGTCGAGAAGGTTAGGTGGACGCTGGCTGCGGGGGCATGTCGGCACCGACAACAAGCGAGTAGCACGAGAGAGGAACACGGACGCCCCCTTGCTCCTCTTGCAGTCAAAGGCCTTGGATCGACATGGCTACATGATCTTGCTGTAGCCATGTGTCAGCCGTACTTTCCGACTGCACGCGAACTTAACGATAAGTTCGTCTCTCTCTTCGAGAGTCAAAACCTCAAAGGATTCTTTCAAGGTTTTTCCCCGACGGCGGCTCGGATTTGTATGGCAATTTGTATACCACATAGAGCTTTCCCTTTGGGTTGACAGCGGCAGTCGGCAACCGGTTTCCTTGGGGACGAGACGCGATGGACGAGGAGATGAAGAGCGCGGCGCCCGCGGCGGCGGCGGCGGCGCCGGCCGCGACGGACGACAAGCGCTTCGAGATCAAGAAGTGGAACGCCGTGGCGCTCTGGTCCTGGGGTGCGTCCCGCTCGCTACAATATTGCTCTTTCCTTGTGGGGGACGGCGCGCTGACGGCCCGACCATCATGCACGTCGACGCAGACATCGTGGTGGACAACTGCGCCATCTGCCGCAACCACATCATGGACCTGTGCATCGAGTGCCAGGCCAACCAGGCGTCGGCCACGAGCGAGGAGTGCACCGTGGCCTGGGGCGTCTGCAGTACGTGACTTTCGGCTCTTTGGAACGGCGACGACGGACATTGGTCGCGGCGCTGACACGTCGCGTGTCTGGCTGTCTCTCTGCGTGTGTCTGTATCTGTAGACCACGCGTTCCACTTCCACTGCATCTCGCGGTGGCTCAAGACGCGGCAGGTGTGCCCGCTGGACAACCGCGAGTGGGAGTTCCAGAAGTACGGCAGATAAGCAAACGACCGGTTGGCTCCCGGCAGGAGAAGGAGAAGCAGGGAGGACGGTGTTTACGCACAGGGCTTGCTCAAGGCGCGAGGGTGGTGGGGACGGGGCTGGGCTGCGGCGGGAGGAAGCGGTCACTGACGGATCGCACGCGCGTAATTGCACTTTGTCTTTGGATCGACGCGCCTCTGTATCGCTCATGATCCTGTGCCGGCGCGTCTTACGATCCAATCGAGTCGCCGCTTCCGTGAAGAAGGCCGGCAAGCCGAGGCATCAGCGAACACAGTACGGCCCTGCTATCTAACGATCGTTCGCTTACTCTGCGCTAATCGACAGACACCGGACAGACGCATTCTGTGGTATTGAACGACCACGAGCACAAGTGAAGACGGAGTACATTTGTTCTGACCTAGGCAACCGTCCGAGACGCAACTTTGGTCGGTGGTGAACCCGCGCACGGATACATAACGCGCTCAGGTCCAGACGGAGAGCGTGGCCATGGCGCAGTAGCCCGCCACGAGCGCCGAGCACTTTGGCGCGAGGTGGCGCGGGTCCTGCAGCTCCTGCGGGATGATCTCCATGATGGCCACGTAGAGGAAGGTGCCGCCCGCGAGCGCCGAGCAGACGCCGCTCGCGGGCGTCTCGTGCGCGGCGTCGACCAGCAGACTGCCGAGCAGGATGCCCAGGGGCGTCATGAGCGAGAAGGCGCCGATGGACGCCGCCATCTGCCGCGGGGACGCCTCGTGGTGCAGGAACTCGAGCGCCAGCGCGAACGCCGCGAGCGACTTGTGCGCGAGGATGGCGAGGAGGATGTCCCAGGCGTCGTGGCTGGCCGCGCCGATCCCCATGCCCTCCATGATGGAGTGGAATGACAGCGCGACGAGCACCACGAGCGCCATGATGGGGTTCGTCTTGAGCATTCCGTGGACGTGGTGATGCTCGTGCCGGCTTGGCGAGTGCATGACTGCGGACACGACTGGGTTCTTCTCAGCTACGGCCCCGTACGAGCCGCGGTCGTCGTCAAGCTCGCACTGCTCGCTGTCAATAGTCAAGGCGTAGACGCGGTCGTTCATGGCGGCGTTCGGGTTCTCGGGAGCATGCTTGCGCTCCGACGAAACACTGAAGGAGCCGACAGCCACACTCGGACTCTTGGGAGTGGCAGCAGGCGAGGACGCCGAGGTCAGCAGGCGCGCGTGCTCGCCGAGCTCGGGCGACTCCATGGACCGGTGCAGCTCGTGGGCGAACACCTCGACGAACATGATGAGCACGAAGCCGCAGCCGTAAAAGAAGTTGGCCCACTGGAAGCACCCGCCGTCCTTGGTGCCAATGCACGCCCACGACTGCAGCGCGGCGTTCTGCTGCGCGTCCGGCAGTAGGTGCATGCACGACCCGGCGAGGAAGATGCCGGCCGCCAGCATGTTGAGCACGCTGTTGAGCCGCTTGCTGATGCGTCGGCCGCCCACGAAGGGCAGCGCGCCGCCCACCACCGCCAACGCCCACACGAACAGCGCCGAGAGGAGCTTGAAGCGCGCCACGGAGTCCATGCCTGGTGACTGCAGACTTGGTGCGAGGAGCAGCAAGAAGACGAATGGAATGGCCGAGGTAGACACGCAAACGCTCGAAGTGGGGGCCTGGCTGAGGTGACGAAGCGCTCGCCTCGTCCCACTTGGCACGCAGCTTCTCGTTCCTTATCCGACGGCGGCTTCAACGGTCTCTGGTCGGGTTGAAGTGGCCTGTTAGCTCACGCATCTGCTCTGCGAAAGTGGCCGCCATGTCGCATGCTTAGGCGCATTAGCTCGGACATGAAGCGTCGCGTTGCTTGGCCTTCAGATTCCCGGACCTGACCTGACGAAGCGGAAGATGGGGGCCGGAGGTACGCAAGCGCGCGCTCCGGCGGCGGACAGACAAGGAGAGCGCGTCCGCCGTCTCTCTAAGTGGGCGGCGGGCGTCGTGGGGCACGCGCCGGCCGCTCCGTGTCTCGTTGAATGGGATTCATCTCGACCGAAGGACCTGAACATGCGCCTGCTACTGCACACTGACAGCTCTCCGCCGTCGGCCAAGCGCGTTGTCGTCGCCCGAGTCGCGTATGTGTCGCCAAGAGACGGCTCCAAGCTGTTTGTTTGACAGTTCACTGACCTATGCGGCGCTCTGATGGCGGCGAATTACGCAGTACAGGACTCGAGGAAGCTCAAGGTGGTGGTGCTCGGCGCGAATGCGGTCGGCAAGACCGCTCTCTTCCACCAGTTTCTCGGTACCGTGCCGCCGATAGAGTACGAGCAGTCGGCCACCGGTACGCTCGCTTTGTCGGGACGAAGCGATGCCTGTGAACGCCATAGTAACCACGTGGACGTGGCTGTCGCCAGTCAACATTGGCGCCAAGCTGGTGCAGCTCGACCGGTCCGCTCGCACAGTCATCGAGCTGTGGGACGTCCCGCACGCGCTCTACTCCGGCCCCGACATGCTCGCGCAGTACTTGAGCGGAGCGCAGGCCCTCGTGCTCGTGTACAGCCTCTTGGAGCCGAGTTCGTGGCGCGCACTGCCCGTCTATGTGGACCACGCTCGGGAGCTCGCTCTCGACGTCGCTGCAACTTCGATAGCAGTGGTCGGGAACAAGTGCGACACAGTACTGGTCGACGCGGACGATGCAACTAGAGCAGAGGCGAGCACGTGGGCCCAGCATCAGGCGTTCGCTCGCGTCGAGGTGTCGGCGCTTCGGGATGCCGCGGCGGTGCTTGGCATCTTCAAGATGGTGCTTGGGAACATATAATGAAAGGCTCTGGAGGCTCTGGAGACTTTCCCAACACCTTCTGGAGCGAATTCCCTTCTTGACCCGATCCAACACCATCAGTCTCTCATCGCAAGTGCCAAAATCACTTGACTATGGCCGACGAGATAGAGAGCGTCCGCGCCAAGCTGACCCGTGCTGTCGCTGCTGGGTCTGTGCTTGTAGTGCGCGATCTCGTCGAGGGTGGAGCGAATGTCGAGGCGAAGACCAGACGGGGGAACACTCCGTTGATTGTCGCTGTACACAGGAACGATGAAGACATGGTGCGCTGTTTGGTTGAGTTGGGTGCCGGTATCGAGACCGAGGGTCAAAAGGGGAAGACTCCGCTGTACGAAGCCGTCGACTGGGGTTCTGAGAGCATGTCGCGCTGCTTTGTCGAGTTGGGAACTGACATTGAAGGCAGAGACAACAAAGGGAAGACTCCGCTGATGCTAGCTGTTCGCGGAGACTTTGCGGATGCCGTGAACTGTCTGTCCGAGCTAGGCGCCGACATCGAAGCCAAGGATAACGAAGCGAGGACTCCGCTGGCTCTAGCTGTCGCTTTTGGCTCTGAGAGCATGATGCGCGTTCTGCTCAAGCTGGGAGCCAATATCGAGGGCAAGGGACGCTACCAGCGCACTCCGCTGCTATCCGCTGCTGCCACTGGCGCTTACCATACGCTGCACTTGCTTGTCAATGCCGGTGCAGACCTCAACACTCAAGACGCCAATGGGGATACGCCACTGACGGCGGCTGTCGCGAGGGGCTCTATGATAATGGTAAAGTGTCTGCTCGAGCTTGGCGCCGGTATTGAATTCAAGAACGACCGCGGGGAGACTGCGCTGTCCAAGGCGTTCGGCAGCAAATGGCCCGGCATGGCGCTGTATATGCACAAGAGTGGAGCCAACTGAGCTCACCGAGAGGAGTTCCGCCGCGAGCTCCGAGCCGTGGTGCTGTATCACCCGCGAAGGGTGCGAGAGTGGCTGGAGGGAGGCAGTCGGCTGGAGGACTTTTCCCCCGAGCTGTGACTGGCTTCGAAGCCGAGCTTGAGCAAGTGCCGACGCTGAAATGAGACCATTTCGAATCCGATGCGAACTTCGTGCCGGTGGTTGAAGTGACTCCGTCGTGAATATCATTCTTTTCCCTCATTTGAATGACCTGATCCTTTCATATTTCATCATTCACGGCCTCACCGTTCCTATGATATAGAGTCATCATCATACACGTAACGGATAGGAATCCTATCCGTTATCTCCTCGGGTCCTACGTGTATGATGATGACTCTAGGCTAATCATTGAACTGAAGTGGATTTTAGGATACTCGTAGATGGACGTCACATTGAATCAACGTACAGTACGTATATAGTACTGTTCGCCCAAGTAAATTCATGTGACTATTCCCTGGTATTCGTGGAATTACACTGGCGACAACTTCGCACGCATGCGCTCAAGTTAAATGTCGTCCAATGAGCGCGCAGTGTCATCCATGTGTAGTTTTTTAAAAGCATTCTGGGAGGCGACACATTCTCCCTGGTCTCTGGAGGGAGGCGAATCACTTGGGTTTTGTAGTGATCCGCCGGTTGGCGGCGCAGGTCGTGTTTTGCTGCAAAAGTGTGATTGAGCTACATTACTGTGCCTCAGTCTTCGATTCGCGTTCGACCCCTCAAGCGCCTCCAGGCACTGAGCGTCCCGCCTTGTGGCCCGCACCGGGCGGGACGGCTCGAAAAACGAGTCAAGACGACCGTCGTGGAAGCGAGCCAGCCACCGGGAGCACGTGGAGTCCGCCCGACCGTCCACTCGGTTGGGCGTCAAGATTGACGGCGCGGCTTCGACAATCGCGCCCAGCTG